>JACBKR010004665.1:0-22594 GCA_014218235.1 Colocasia esculenta | reverse complement strand
TGACATGCATGAAAGTCAAAGCCGAACATTTCCGTACGGCTGGTGGACTGCTACCACTCGAAATCCCAGAGTGGAAGGGATAGTATCGGTATGGACTTTATCATGGGATTACCCAAGACTCGAGGTGGTTTGGATGCAATCTGGGTAATCGTTGATCGATTGACTAAGTCGGCACATTTCTTGCCGATTAAGAGCACCTGGTCCGTGGATGTATTGGCTGCATTATATGTTAAGGAAGTAGTTAGATTACATGGGGTTCCATCTAGCATAATCTCAGATCGGGACCCTAGATTACTTCACACTTCTGGAAGGGTTTACAAGCAGCAATGGGTACTAAATAAACTTTAGTACTGCCTTCCATCCTCAGACTGATGGACAAACTGAAAGGACCAATCAAATTGTGGAGGATATGCTTCGTGCTTTGGTGCTGGATTTCAAAGGCCGATGGGATGATCAGTTGTACTTGATGGAGTTCGCATATAACAACAGTTATCAGGCTAGTATCAAGATGGCTCCATTTGAAGCCTTATATGGCAGGAGTTTCAGATCACCCCTTTGTTGGGAAGAGGTTGGGGAGAACCAATGGGTTGGACCCGACTTGATTGAGGGCACTGTCCGAAAGGTTCAGATCGTCAGGGAACGTTTGAAGATAGCACAATCCAGACAGAAGAGTTATGCAGACAAGAGAAGGAGAGAACTGGAATTTCAGGTTGGCGAACATGTTTTCTTGAAGGTCTCACCTTCAAGGGGAATACAAAGATTTGGGATCAAAGGAAAACTAAGTCCCAGATTTATAGGGCCATTTGAAATTCTGGAAAGAATTGGTCAGGTGGCGTATAGACTTGCACTACCTCCGCAGCTAGCAAACGTGCATAATGTGTTCCACATATCCATGCTGCGGAAGTACTTATTCAATGCCGATCATGTAATTGATCACGAGGACTTGGAGATTCTGGAGGACCTGACTTATGAAGAGAAGCCGATCAAACTGTTGGATCGGAAGATTCAGCGACTCAGGAATCGTACCATACCTATGGTGAAGGTTCAATGGAGTCGAGACGGAGTTACTAATGCTACCTGGGAAACAGAGGATAGAATGAAGAAAAACCACCCGGAGCTATTCTCAGGTACGAACTACACCATTACGCGTAAATTTGGGGACCAAATTTCTTAACTGGGGGAGGATGTAACACCCCGAAAATTTAGCAATTAAAAATTTCAGAATATAGAGGGATAAAAATAAATAATCATATTGGAGACTTCCAACACCATGTAATTATGAACCATCAACAATAATGGGCCTATAGAACACATTTGGCCAAGGATATGAATGAACTGGACAGGGAATTACCCAGAAATTCGTGTATGTAATTATGCAATAATTAGAGAGGGCAATATAGGGTTAAAAGATGGGTGATTAGTCATGTAAGGTAAGCCAAAACCGAACTCAATCCCAATTGGTGGTTCCTAAACCTTTGCTACCTCTTTTGGGTAAGGGAATCCCAGATTTCCTGGAAACTAGGAACAGAGCTCGTACCTTTCCTAGTAGTATCGTTAGGACTCTTAACAACATCCTAAAACTATAAGAACTCGTCCCTAAACTCTTGGGGAAGGTTTAACAACGAAGTTTGGGTCGTTTGGAGGCAAGCAAGAATTTCTGAGGAGCAGGAGAAAGGCTGGGAGTCCGTAGCTTCATCCCCTGTATCTTCTGTTGCATCCAGAACATCAACGGGTTTTAGATCTTCGTAAAGGTAGGTGTTCTCGGGCCAAGATTAAAGAAAACCAACACCATCATGTAATTCTCTGAGTCTAGGATCATTTGCATTTGGTTTGACTCAATTTCATAGAGTATACGTTGTGTATTCGTCGGTTTCTGAAGGCTAGCACAGTTAGGGCTTTTTCTTGTTCTTCTTGTTATGCACACGATTCAAGACTGTATTTGACTAAACTTTCTTCATGAAAGTTCTTCTAATTGTCATCACGATCATCTTCTATGTTGGATGTTTTGTCCAAAAATCATTCGTTAGAGAGTTAGGAGCATGATAAGAGAGTCTCTGCATAACAGTGGGATTTCGGGCTACTTTTAACTCTTTGTTCCTCATATGTTTTCTTGGGATTCGAGACGAATTAGATCGAACTCTCAACATCAAAGTTCTTCTACTAGTTGTTATCTTCATCTTTCATGTTGAACGTTTTGTCCAAATGTCATTCGTTAGAGAGTTATAGAGGCGGATGTGGTTGCTGCACTGGCAGTCCTGTGTTTTTTTTGTCTGGGAGGGCCACTGTGTCGACCTGGCCTGAGCCCTGTCGACCTACCTGAACTCAGGTCGACCTCCTGTCCCAAAACAGCCCAGAATGTGTTCTGGGAAGCCCTCTAGTGTCGACACAGTCCCATCCCGTGTCGACACACTCACCCAGTTTGACCCAGAAAGTGCTGGGAAGCTGATCTAGTGTCGACACCACCTGTGCTAGTGTCGACACACTGTCCCATATAGTTAGGGGGTTTTCTGGAAGCTGTCTCTAGTGTCGACACTACTTGATCTCGTGTCGACACTACTTGACCTTTTTGCCTTGTTTTTGAAGCACTGTGTCGACACCACCTGAACTAGTGTCGACACTACCTGACTAGTTTTGCATGATTTTGTCTTGTGTTTGGGAGCATTGTGTCGACACCACTTGATCTAGTGTCGACACTATCCTTACAAGATTTTTGTATAATTTTGGTCGAATCATTTCATGATGTCTTCAAGCATGTACATGGTGTTATAAGTATGCATGGACTTAAAATAAATCAAACCATTAAAGGAATGGTAATGATATGAATATGATTCTAATGTGTAAATTTTGATTGTTCTTATGATCCTTGGATTATCTTGTGATCTTGCTTATTGTCAATTGATAAGATAATAATATGATATGAATGTGAGGATGAATACATGATTAGTATGGACATATTAGTGGTGTAAATGTTATGATTTGCATATAAGTTTCATGGTTTCATGTTTTTTCGGTGTTTATTGATTATTGTCATATGCATACATGCTAGGAATTACATGTTCTACATATGATCTGTCTTTAGAAACCCTCGTGTCAAGACATTAATGAACTATGAACATAAGATGCCATTATCCTGCCTTGTTCTTTTGAGCGGTTTGTCATTCCTTGACTCATGAATGATCATGTCCTTTTACTATGAGCTTATCATTGAAACTCTGTGGCCATAATGTGAATATGTTTGTTTGGCACAACGTGGGACCTCGGTCCATTTGACCAATGCCTGTGCAATAAGGGCCCTGTCTGTCCTGGGGAGGAGCACCCCCAACGTACTTATTAACCGCGGGAGTATGGACTTGTGGTGCGTGGCATGGCACTGATACGATAAGCAAGATTTGTGGGAATGTGCCTTCGTTTGATATGATAAGTTTGATTTGATCTGATATGATAAGATTTGATATGATACGTCTGTTCACGTGAATACGTGGTATCTGTCTGAATATGGCCAATCTTTTTGATATGATTCTACTCTTGAAATATCTGTCCATTGTATATGCAATTCGACATTTGATCTGATACGATATCCGTTCTATTCTGCTATTCAATCTGTTAGAAAAGCATGCATTGTCATCATATTCATGTGCATATCTGCCTATTTAAATGTTAATCATGTATACTAGTGCCCGCACAATATTGAGATGTAATTCCTACTGAGCTAGTTCGCTCACCCTATCATCCTACCCTTTTTCAGGAAGTGATGAAGAACTCGTGGAGTCGGATGGGACGGGACAAGAGTGACGAGCACCCGTCCTAGAATAGATGACAGTTTGGAAATAGAAATTTAGTAGTCTATGTAATAGTGAAACTTTTCTGGAAGTTATTTGAATAATGGACCCTTTGGTTAATTCTTTCTTGTAAGGTTGTATCTAGTTGAATGAAATGAAATAAAGAGTAACTTTGAGGATATTATTATGATTTGAAAAGTGTTAGTATATTCAATTGTGACTCTGCGCTATTCACTGTGATACGTTTGTTTGTATCGTTCACGTCCCCCGGTATTTATTCCGCTGCTAAATATCGGGGCGTGACACAGAGGTTCAGCTCAGCCAATTCAGAAAGCCATTTCAGCTCTAACCTCCGGATATCTCTCAAACTTCAGATGTTCAGGTAGATTTTGCTACCCTCCAGTACCTGAAGAGATAGCCCTCCTCAAATCCATTTCCTTGTCATGGAATCCCTGTAGGATCCATCATCTTTGAGCATTTTGCCAGAGTATGGGCATAATTAAGTACAGAAAGGCTGCCTGGTTGCTTTTCCTAGATTCCTATTTAGGGAATATCACCCAGGGGCATGTAAGTGCTGAAGTTCTAGCCCCCATTCTGTCTGAATGTGAAAGGCTGACATCCTCAGAATGGTCCAAAGTTCTACCCCTTGTCAGCTCAGCCATTTGTTTGCACTCAATGAAGCTCAGGCTAGGGAAGGCAAACCAGCCATTCTCCAGCTACTTTCCTGGATATGAATTCTATACATCTTGTTGATGACCCTTTCAAAGTCTGGGAGGAAAGATACAAAGTATATGTAGCCTTGCATAAAGCTCTCAGAGACAACCACAACCACTATCCTATGACCATGGACCAATTCCTCACCTGTGCCAGCTTTGGGACTCGTCGTTTCCTCAAGATGAACATGGACAAAAATGCATATGCTGATCTCCTCTATCAGCACCTAGATCTTCATCTCAAAAGGATGGCTTCCTCCATGGGAACAACCTACTCTTTGTCTTTTGGAGTCTTTAAAACTCATTTTGAAGAGCAGGAAGCACAGGCATGGGAAACCATTTCCCATTTTGCCTCTCTTTTGTCTCCTGCCTTCTATTTACCTGTACCACCTCAATGTTATGAAAATTCCCTTGGTTATCTGCTTCTATCTTTTCTCTTCTTTCTTTGTCTCAGATTGTCTTTTTGCTCAATGACAAAAGGGGGAGAAATTAGCATGTCTGAAATACAAATCAATATTTTTTTTAGGAAGAAAATTAGCATGTCTTATCTTTAAACTGATTTCAGATATTTTTTATCCATGCTTATTGTTCAGTTTTGTCTTCACCAGAAATGGGGAGATTGATGATCAGTCTGTCCCCATGTAATTTTAATTAAATACATATGTATTTTGGTGATTAACAAAACTAAACTAGATTTTAGCAATAATATCTAATGAATATTTCATAAGTCTTAAGTACAGGAAAAAATACCAAGGTCAAACAAGCTAATAAAGGTATGCATTACTTCTCTGAAGCTTTAATCTTTTCAACATGATATTTCTCTAAGTCCATATCGATTTCTGTTGAAATTCATAACGATTTCCTTATAAGACTGAAAAGTCATGATTGTTTCAAACAAGTCGATGTCATAACGATTTCATAAGTTACCGTAACGATTTCTTTAGGACTCGCAATGACTTGTCTATCATAACGACTCTATAAGTTATCGCAATAATTTCTTCAGAAAGCGCAACGACTTGCCTGTCATAACGACTCTATAAGTTATCGCAACGATTTCTTCAGAAAGCGCAACGACTTGCCTGTCATAACGACTCTATAAGTTATCGCAACGACTTCTTCAGAAAGTGCAACGACTTGCCTGTCGTAACGATTTCTTTAGAACTTGCAACGACTTGCCTTTCGTAACGATTTCATAAGTCACCGTAATGATTTCTTTAGAACTCGCAATGACTTGCTCGCTCATAACGATTTGCTTTACACAAAGATTTATTTAAGTGCTCATAACGATTTGCTTTGCACAAAGATTTCTTTAAGCACTCATAACGATTTGCTTTGCACAAAGATTTCTTTAAGCGCTCATAACGATTTGCTTTGCACAAAGATTTCTTTAAGCGCTCACAACGATTTGCTTTGCGCAACGATTTCTTTAGAGCTCATAACGACTTGATAAGTGTTCATAACAATTTCCCTGTTGAACACTTAAAATTGCTTTAACGATTTGACTTGTTAGTATTCATAACGATTTCATAAGTCATATAGACAATGATTTCATGGTTTATATCGACTTGACATTTATCTTATCTCTTGAAGCGTTGACTAGTCAAAGTCACGCATATATCTATCTGTCACTCCTACATTTATGAGTTCTGAATGTATCTCTGCATGCATGCAGACAATATCGTCCATTATTGTGCTTACTCTGTATACATCTTTTAAAACAAGCTATTTGGGATTGCTATTCTAGTGAATACTCACATCAACGTATACTGACAACAAGAGACAGTTTGAGTTGTCTACTTTTCTAGCATTTAATGTGTGCAGGGTCCTGAAGACTTTCTATCATACAACGTTGGACCTAGACGTCAGAAGACCCTATCTCTTTGCGTGCTCAAATGGATAAAAGATAGTTGAAGCTTCCAAATGTCAAACAGCCTAACGACTATAAATCCAAGAGACAACGGTTACTTCAACGGGACTATTTCAAATAGAAGATATAAATTCAAACCAACGAAAAAGAGAAGAAGAACAATCTGGTATTCAAGCATTCAATTCTTCGGCAAGAAGTCAAGAGCCAAGAACTTCATTCCACCTAGCTTTCGCTCTTTGCTCTCCTCACTGTAGTGAAAATCGTAAGAGAGCTTGTGTAGTTCTGAGAGTGTGCTTAGCTTAGATTCTTTGCTCTCAGTGCTAGTTGCTTCAGATCTTGGCTTGTTAAAAGCTTGATCTAGGGGCTTGAATTTCATTCATTTCTCTTTGAGGAGTTGTTTCCCTTCGGTTGTGAAGGAAGACCTGGTGGTATCCAGGGTGCTGTTTCCCCTTCAATTGTGAAGGAAGACCTGGTGGGGTATCCAGGGTGGTGTTATTTCCCTTCGGGTGTGAAGGAAGACCAGCTGAGCTGGGTGTTGTAACGTCCTTAGGGGGACTGTACCCTAGTAGTGGAATCCTGAGTTGTTGCTCAGGACTGGACGTAGGTCTCCTAAGGAAAGGAGGTCCGAACCAGGATAATTCTTGTGTTGTGTGATTTTTTCCTTGTGTGATTCCCTTTCGAACTAACTGCTACTAACCTCTATCGAAGAACGTTGTTGTGTGAATGTTTTTGATTTAAAGGTATTAATAGATTAATTTTAAAATACCCATTCACCCCCCCTGGGCTCGTCAACTGGGCAACATCCCCTCCATTTCCAAGGTTCGTCGTAGGTAGTGGGCCGAAATTCGAGTCACGACGGGTCTGGTGGGCGCATTCTTTGATGTCGCAACGGGTCTAGCAGTCGCATCTGAAACGCGTCCAGCATGGTCGGCGTGATTCCATCAAGTCGCGTCGGGTATGTTGGGCGCGACTAGGCCGATTGGCCCTTGTCGCGTCGGGTCGAGGGGATGCGTCTTAAACGCATCGGTCTGTGTGGACACGACTATGCATCTATTCTGAGGCTTACACTGATTCCCTTTAATGCGTCGGGTCCTCCCGACGCTATTATATCGATTGATGCTTATCGCGTCGACTCGATACGACGCGTCTCAAATTTCCATATTTGCATTAATACGGAAATTTGGAAATTCCTTGTCACGTCGTATCGTACCGACACAATTCAGAGTGATGCATTGTCGTGTCTGCCATGTGCAACGTGATTAAAAGTCAAAAAAGCCTATGCGTACCCTACAACCGTGGCATTTAAGAGCTCCCACGTCGCCAAATCATGGCAATTTCCAAATCGCGTCCGGGAAGGACGCCGTGTTTCGACCACCTGTCAAATCAAAGGATGATCCGGTTGAGAAACGTGACGCCCCTGCCCGACGCGACTCCAAGCATGGCTGCAGGCTACGCCTGTCACATCAGTTTGACTTTTAAGTCGTAGCGCCCCTGCCCGACGTGATTAAGAGCATGGCTGCAGGCTACGCCTATCCCGTCAGTTTGACTTTTAAGTCGTGGCAGCCTACCCGGACGCGATTCCAACCTTAAACGCGTCCGCCATGCCCGACGCGATTCAAAGATTTTCTGCCTATAAATAGACCCCTGGGGCTATTGTTTTGAGGGGGGGGGGGTCCATTTTCACTGCGACGAAGCCATGCCAGATACTCACCTCGACCTCTGGCCCAAGGGGACCATCTACTTCAAGCCACTCGTTCCCTCCCTTGGAGCTCAGAGCCGGCGTCCCCGTTGTCTTCTTCACGCGAACCGGAGCGAGGCGGGAGGAAGCTTCTTCCTCGTCTTCCTCCGTCCATCCAGTCGGCAGCGCCGCCACGCCATTCAACTATCGGGGAAGTACCCCCTCCCCTTTTCCTTTTCATTTATACCAACTCCCCCCGAGTCCCATGTGGCTCCCTTTACTCCTTTTTACACACATGCATGCATAACACACACACCCACATTCTTTAGGGGTTTACAAGCTGCCACACGGTGAGTCATTCTCCTTTCATTCATTTATTTCATTATTTTGGGATTTGGTACTACACGCCCTATTTGACTAATCCCCTTCTTTCTTATTTGTCTCTTTTTCAGGGTAATCAACAAAGGAAACGCCTTCTACCACGGCCGGCCGTGCTCGTAGAAGAAGAGGAACCCCCACCCCCGCGCAACCTCCCATGCACCAACAGGTATTCCACGTGATCAACACCTCCATTTGGTACCCTCGCATACCTAGCGATTGCGGATCTTTTCTTTT
This sequence comes from Colocasia esculenta, assembly GCA_014218235.1. Lineage (NCBI taxonomy): Eukaryota > Viridiplantae > Streptophyta > Magnoliopsida > Alismatales > Araceae > Colocasia > Colocasia esculenta. The sequence goes on along the minus strand of JACBKR010004665.1, from coordinate 13,942 downwards.
GTTGTCATTGTCTTCCATTTCCACTCCATCTCACACACACCACTCTCCACGCTTATTTTCTATTTTATTTTATATATTTCTTTTTTTTTTATCCCCTCCCTCTTTGTGGACCGTTGCTCGGAATTCCCCCTAAAAGGGAACGAAAAGTGTCGTCTACAGTAAGCGGTGCATTGGTACCTATAGAGCTCGAGGAGTGTGTTGTTAACGTTGTTACCGTGTTGATTACGTGGTTTGAGCGGTATTCACATGGTTTGTGTGTGCATGGAGAGTAGTACGACACCTACTGTGGTTACCTCTTCAATTGGGAGCCCCAGGTTTTGTGTGAGCCAGGCACGTTAGTGCTCGGGGCCTGTCCCGGTACTTGTGTACCATCGAGGTCTGTGTTGTCCTCTTGGACACCCTCACTCTTGTGTAGAGTTGTACGTCCGGCTATGAGAAAGACGGTAGTGGGATATTTTGCCCAGTTAGCAAGCCCAGAGGGGGGGTGAATGGTATTCTTAAACTTTGATTATCTAAACCTATCAACAAAAACGTTCACACAAAAACACTACGTTTGACTGTTAGTGTTAGTAGAAAAGAACACGCCAAACACAAACAAACAGTCACACTACACAAGGATTTTATCTTGGTTTGGACCTCCTCTCTACAGGAGTCGTACGTCCAGCCCCTGAGCAACAACTCAGGATTCCACTACCCAAGGGTACAGTCCCCCTCAAAGACACTTACACATCCAGCCACAGCTGGCCTTCCTTCACAGCCTGAAGAGGAATACAACACCCTAGAACCCAGGTCTTCCTTCAACCCGAAGGGAATAAAACCACCTATTACCTACAGGTCTTCTCTTCAACCCGAGAGGAGCAACACAAACAATGTGTGAAAGTCAGGCGAAGTGCCCCTAGACCTGGTTTACAATAAATCCAGATCTGAGGCAGAGACTGAGAGTAAGAGATCTACAATGAAAGAAACTCTCAGAACTCAAAGGTGCTCTCCAAGGAATTGAACAGGAATGATGAGAGCGAGAGCTACACCAGAGTTGGAATAAAAATCGCTATTCTAGTAAGACTCTTTTGCATGAAAGATTGCTCTTTTCCAAAGGTTATCTTCTTAGAGTCTTCAGACTTGAATATATATCTTCTCTTGAGGAATAGTTGTTGATATGTTTGTTGTCTCTATGCTCTGGTATACGTTATACTGCATGGTATTGTAGAGCTTCCAGTCAACGGTCCTTTACGTTCCATGTATGTAAAGAGAAGATCCTTCTCGATATCCTTTATCTTTCATTTTGTCCAACATTGTAAATGGTTGTGCTGTCAGAGACCTGCACACAATAAATGCTGAATGATAGACAGCTACACTATCTCTTGTTGTCAGTCAACGTTAGAACAAATATACATCAAAATAGAAATGTCATTCTGCTTTCTAAAAAGATGTTTCTAATATAAGCATAGGAATAGAAGACATCTAAGCATGCATTGTGCAGGGAAATGTTCAGTCATAATAAATGCATGGATATCGGAGAAAAGCGAGGGAAGACTTTGACATTCAAAATATTTAAATATGTTTAAATATCAAGTCGTTATAGCTCATGAAATCGTTGTAAGTACGACTTATGAAATCGTTGTGAATGAGTCGTTGTTTATATAAATCGTTGTAAGTACGGCTTATGAAATCGTTGTGAATGAGTCGTTGTTTATATAAATCGTTGCACATGTATAAGTAAATCGATGTGAACATAAATCGTTATACACTCATAACTAAATCGTTGTAGAGACAAATCGTTATGAGAGTATAAGCAAATCGTTATGAACAAGTTGTTATAACCAAATCGTTGCCTCACTTGTCGAGTCGATGAGTGACCAAATCGTTGTTTTGCTTTATCGAATCGTTACACAGACGAAGTCGTTGTTGTGACTTATCGAATCGGTACAGCAAGCAAATCCTTGTGTAACTTATCGAGTCGTTATAATGACCAAGTCATTGTTGTAACTTGTCGAATCGTTATAAATAACAAATCGATGTGGAACTTATCGAATCATTATGAAAGACAAATCGATGTGAGACCAAGTCGTTGTTCTCACTTACCAAATCGATGTGAAACCGAATCGTTGTGAGAGCAAATCGTTGTTCTCACTTATCAAATCGTTGTGAGAGCAAATCGTTGTTCTCACTTATCAAATTGTTATGAGAAACTGAATCGTTGTGAGAGTAAATCATTTTTATCAGTTATCAAATCATTATGAGAAACCAAATCGTTGTGAGAGCAAATCATTTTTCTCACTTATCAAATCATTGTGAAATCAATTTGATTCTAATGAAATCATTGTAGCATATAGAGAGTCGATGTGTACTTAGAGAAATTTCCTGCTCTGTATTTTAAATGCTACAAAGTAAGAAATACTTACGTATTTTCTTGATTTCGCCTGATTTACTTCCTGTGCCTAAGGTTCATGAAAATTTGTTAGATGACACTTTATTGAAGTTTTGTTAATCACCAAAATAGATGTATAATTCATAAAATTATATGGGGATGAACTGATCATCAATCTCCCCTTTTTTGGTGATAGCAAAATATAACACAAAAGCATAGATGATTTTAAATAAATCTAAGTGAAAGAAATGTATTTCAGAAACACAGATTTTTCTCCCCCTTTTTTTTATTAAGCAAAAAGATACCATAATGAGACAAAGACAGAGAGAAAAGATAAATAAGAGAGCAAAGAAAAGGATTTACATTAATCTTGAGGGGGTACAGGGAGATAGTGAGCAGGAGACAAAAGAGAGGCATGGCGGGTTATAATTGGCCAAGCCTGGCATTCCTGCTCTTCAAAGTGAGCTTGAAAGACTCCAAACTCAATAGAATAGGAAGGTCCCATGACAGGAGCCATCCTCAGGATGTGCAATTGCCTCTGATCTAAAAGGAAGGGACCATATGCATTCTGGCCAAGAGACATTTTGAGGAGGCAAATGGTGCCAAAACTGTCATGCTGAAGGAACTGATCAATTGAAATAGGATAGAAGAGCTACTTCTGCTTTAGTTCAAGTCTCATGGCAACATGAACCTTGTATCTCTCAACCCAAATAGCAAATGGATCGTGAACAAGGTGAACGGAGTTCATGTCCAGGAAATCAGCAGCTAAAACAAGAGGCTTATTAATTTTGGCCTGAGAAGCATTCAGATCTGCAAGCTGCTGAGCAGAAAGAGGATAAAAACTGGCCCACTTAGCTGGAGATAACCTCTCACATTCTAACAAGAGAGGGGCAAGAACATTTGCATTTATGTGGCCCTGATGGTACTCTCTGAACAAGAACCGATTGAAACCGACAAGATTACCCTTATGCGCATGTATTCTCCCCATGACTCTGGCAAAATGCTCAAAACTGATGGAGCCAACATCGGAGTCCATAATCAGAGAATGAAGAGGAGGGAGAAACACTACATCAGGCAACTGGAGTGTAGTAAAATCGACCTTGATGGCTTCGGTATGAGCATCATGGGAACCAAGATTACGAATAGCTTGCCGAATTGGCCAAGCTGAATTTCAAGTAAATTGTTAAGATATCGATAGTCATTGAACATTTGAAAATACCTGATCATCTTGATCTCCTTTTGAACAAATGGAGCCCAGGTATCCTTGTGAAGAATTTGGAACCATTTTGGGAGGGAACCTGGCTGACCTAGCATTCAGAAACTTATTGTACAAGATCTTGTGGCCCCGAGCCCATTGCTCTTCTATTTTGGCCTCAGCCACGGAGAAGATTTTGGATTTTTTAGATTTTGAAAGAGAAGTGAGAGGGAGAATGATATTTAGGTGGTCTGTTAAGTTGAGATGTGGAAGGACAAAGAGAGTGGCAAATGTAGTTTTCTGAAGGAATTATCTATACAGTGGTTTGTTTTTATATCTACTGTAAGAGAAAACCAAGGGGTGGATAGCAAGGTTCAGAAGAAAGGGAGTGAGTGGAAGTTAGTTTCCTTTTCTTAGGGACAGGACTAGAAGAACCTGTCCTATGAACATGAGTACTAACCTTTAAAACTGAACGGATGATAGCTACTTCAAATTCATCTTTGATGTCCCGAAGGAAAGGGGCATCAATTTGAGCACACTCTGGAATAATAGTGATAAAAGAGGGAGGAGTATGAAGATGAAGGAAGGAGTGAGTTGTAGAGGGAGGAACATCAGGTAGTCCACAGGAGGAAGGACCAGAAGAGGAGGCTGGAGGAACCTCAAAAGAAGGAGGAGGTGGAGGAATGTGAGTGGAAGAAACAGGAGATGAGGAGGACTAGGAAGGAAAGGGTGTAGGAGAGGAAATGGTTCTTGGAATGGGTTGTTTGAAGGTGGGAGGTGCTGGAGGTGCAGTGGAGGATGATGGTGGAGAAGGAGGGGCTGGAGTTGGAAGAGGAGAAGGAGCAAGGGGCTCTGGAGCTACAGCTTGCTCTTCTGCTTTGACAGGCTCAGCCACTGAATCCATTGGCTCTGATGGCCCAGGGATATCCCCAACTGGCCCTGATGGCCCAGACTCCACAGCCTCAGCTGACCCTGCTGCTGCCACTTCTTCAATAGTGCTTGGCCCTGATGGCCGACCTTCATCAACAATTGATGGCCCTGAAGGCCCAGAGTGCTCTGCCTCCTTTGGCCCTGATGGCCCAACATTTTCTTCACTTGGCCCAGATGGCCCTGAGCTGCTGGCAGGTGCTGCAGAAGGGGCATGAATGACCTGCGCCCTCACCAAGTCTGTAAGAGTAGCTACAGACTCCTTAATGCTTATGAGCTCACTTCGCACCCATCTAACTACATTTCTGACCATGCCCATCTCCTTAGCGGAAGTACTCTGGCTTATAAAGATAGATGCAATATCGGATTGCACAGAGCATAAGATCTTTCCTTGTTCATCCATTCTATCAATTAAAGGCTTCAGATTGATCTTCAAATGCTTTCTCTTCAGCCTCTTATGTGGCTTCCTGGTTAAGAGGGGAATCTAAGAAGGTACTTCTTTCCCTTTGCCATTTGCCCTAGCAATGGGCTCCACATTATCAACATTTGTCTCTTCATCTGAGGCACTTTCCACATTTCCTTCTTGAAACTGATTATCAATAGGGGCACTAGAAGTGTGCTCCCCTTGACTTGTTGCCAAATCGACTGAATGCTCCCCCTCAATAGGAGCATCCTCCATCAAGATGTCTTCATGGTGGCCGACTGCCACAACTTCAGATGCAAGTCCTTGCTCCCCCTGACTGGGAGCATCTTCTATGGAAACATCTTCATCATGGTTGGGTGCCACTACTTCTGCCTCTTGATCACCGGAAATTTCTGGCTTCCCCTGAGTGCTGGTGATAGAATCCAGCACACTTCTAAGGATGGATCCCACAATTGAAGTGGGGGTGGCAACTTCTGCAGTTTGCTCAACGGGCTCAATGAATTCTTGAGGAATGTCCTCAATCTTGTGCACACTAACCACTGAGTCTTCAACTTTGATTGTTGTTGCAAATTCTTGGACATCTGCTGATGTTTCTACTTGAACTGTCTCTTCTTGGACTTCTAGAGCTTCACCAATGATGGCTTCACTCTCTGCTGCTGAGGTCTTGGTCCAAACACCAACAACAAGAGAGAACCCGCTTTTCTTAAGATTCCTGGATCGGATAGCTTGGTCCATCTTCTTTGAAACTGCCCCGTTCAAATTTACTCCAAAGTGCTTGAATATCTTGGTTAGCAAATGGGCATAACGAAGAGATATATTTAACTTACTCTTCTTATCCCAAACTTGAGCATTTGCAAATTTCATCCTTTCTATGATGACCTCTGCCATATTTATACTCTAGTTCTGGATAGCCCAGAACATCAGGTCTGAATCTGCCTTGGTGCACGTGGAGAAGGTTGCACTCTTGGGCACCATAATCTGACATACTATGAAATGCAATAAGCGGTTGAACACATTCAACTGATTAATGTCTATTTTCCCATCTTTCAGCTTGAACTCGGGACCAACAATCCCCAAACCTTTCGCCTGAATGTCAACAGTGTGAACTCCACTATGACCGGAGGTGGACACACCAACAAGGACTCTAATAGCTCATACGCGATTTGAATCTGGGTTCCTTTGACCATGGATGTCAAAGACCCGTCCTCCTCAGACACCAAACAGACGTAGAAAGCTTTAACTAGGTCCAGATAACTTACTTCAGAAAGTGTTGCCATCTTCGTCCACTTCAACCTCTCCATAGTAGCAATGATGCTGTGCATCCCATTCTTTTCCAAATCAACCACATCCACTGCCTTGTGCCCGCACAACTTGGTCTTCACTGAAGCGAACCTTTCCTACTGCTCTGTGGTGAGGAAAGCAGCCCCATAGCCCCCGACGGTGCCAGAAACTCCAGAAACGGCCATGATTTTGAATGGGAAAAGGTTCTGGATGGTCGAAAGGAGGATTGGAGCAAAAGCCATCAGAAGATTTTTCGCGGGAAGGGATGGAAGCTTTGAAATCGCATGAAGTCGATGCCGGAGTCGATAGGGTTTATCGCCTTAAGCAAGTTGAAAGAGATGATAGCGGGAGGTGAATCGTTGTGACACAGATTTCGGGTTTTATCAGATAAAGATAAAGTGACTTTTGAAAGGATGGCGCCATAAATACGGAAAATGACAAAACAGAGACATGTTCGAGATGAATAAATACCTTTAAAATAATGAACCATCACCGAAATTTATGATGCAAGCAATCTTTAAAGATTTCGCTTAATTTCAGGGGAGAGAACAAATAGTTGATGTTATGAAATAATCATTATTTCAGTTATTTACAGATAAATCTATCACAAATTACACATGCCTAATTCCTTCTAAGAGATGTAAATCTCTCTTCAGCTAAGGCTTTTGTGAAGATATGCTAACTATTTTGAGTATCTATAAATGAAATGTCTATATTACCGTTAGCTACATGATCTCGAATGAAATGGTATCTGACCTCAATATGCTTTGTCCTTGAGTGCTGCACTGGATTTTTGGTGAGGTTAATTGCACTGTTGTTTTCGCACAGCAAGGGAATTGTCTTGATGCATAGCCCATAATCCTCAAGTTGCTGCTTAATCAATAGGAGTTGTGTACAGCAGCCTCCAGCAGCCACGTACTCAGCTTTAGCTGTTGACAGTGCTACTGAATTTTGCTTCTTTGAGGACTATGAAATCAAACAACCTACAAGAAATTGACAACATCCACTGGTGCTTTTCCTATCTATCTTGCATCCAGCGTAATCAGCATCAGAGTATCCTACTAAATTTAGTTCACATGATTTTGGATACCACAATCATATATCATGAGTTTTAGCTAAGTATCTAAAAATCTGTTTGACATTAATTAAATGAGACTCTCTAGGATCTGCCTGATACTTAGCACACATGCATACACTAAACAATATATCAGGTCTGCTTGCTGTCAAGTAAAGTAATGAACCTATCATACCTCTGTAGATCTTTTGGTCTACTTTCTTACCATCCTTGTCACTGTCTAGCCTTATAGATGTGCTCATTGGTGTTGATAGTGGCTTGGCGTTTTCAAAACCAAATTTCTTTAGTAACTCTTTGGTGTACTTGGCTTGACAAATGTGAGAGTCTTCTTTTCCTTACTTGATTTGCAATCCAAGGAAATAATTAAGTTCCCCCATCATACTCATTTCAAATTCTCCTTGCATAAGCTTTTCAAAGTACTTGTAAAGAGATTCATCAGTAGAACAAAATATTATATCATCAACATAGATTTGAACAAGTAACACATTTTTAACTTTAGACTTAACGAGTAATGTGCTATCTACTTTTCCTCTAATAAATCCATGGTTTAATAAAAAATGCACTTAATCGTTCATACCATGCTCTAGGTGCTTATTTCAAACCATATAAAGTCGTGTGCAATTTAAATACATGATTTGGAAAATCGATATCATCAAAACCGGGAGGTTGTTCTACATAAACTTCCTCCTTTATGTAACCATTTAGAAAAGCTGATTTTACATCCATTTGAAATAATTTTAAATCCAATGCTAATGCATAAGCAAGTAAAATCCTAATTGCCTCAAGTCTGGCTACTGGTGCATAGGTTTCATCGAAATCTATGCCATCCTCTTGAGAATAGCCTTGAGCTACCAATCTTGCCTTGTTTCTAGTGATCACACCAGCTTCATCCATTTTGTTTCTGAACACCCATTTGGTGCCAATCACAGGATGATCTAATGGTCTCAGAACAAGGGACCATACTTGGTTTCTCTTGAACTGATTAAGTTCATCTTGCATGGCTAATATCTAAGATTCATCAGATAGTGCTTCATTGACTGTCTTAGGCTCTATTTGAGATACAAAGGCTAAATAATCACATGGGATTACGTTACCTCTAGTTCTTACCCCAACCGATGGATCTCCAATAATGTATCCAACGGATGATCTTTCTTGTATCTCCATTCCTTTGGAAGATTATCATGCGATATATCTTTTTGTTGTAGATCTTCCAAGGGTGGATCTTCCTTGTCCTCAATGGATGTATTCTTTAACTTCTTGGACATTCATATGCATCATCAACATCACTGTCTACTTCCTTTCTCAAGGAAGGGTTAGTTTCATAAAAATAACATGCACTGTTTGTTCAATTAATAAACTATGCTTATTAAATACTTTATATTCTTTGGGTTTAGAAGCATACCCCATAAATATACCTTCATCAGACTTTCAGTCTAGCTTACCAATATCTCTTTTTCCATTGTTGTGAATAAAGCAAACATCCAAATGTTCTGAAGTGATTGATCTTTGGCTTCTTCTGCTTGTAAAGCTCGTATGCAGTCTTCTTCAGGATTGGCCTGATCATCACTCTGTTGATTATATAGCATGCTGTGTTGATGGCTTCGACCCAAAAATACCTTGGTAAAAATATTCTGACAACATAGTCCTTGCCATATCCAATAAGGTTCTGTTCTTTCTCTCAGCAACTCCATTTTGCTGCGGTGTCCTTGGTGCTGAGAAATTATGCTCTATCCCTTGATCATCACAGAACTTAGAAATTTCTCATTTTGAAATTCTCCTCCATGATCTGATTGAATGCTCACAATGGAATACTTCTTATCTTTCTGAACTCTCTTACTGAAGCTGACAAAACTGTCAAATGTGTCATCCTTGTGCTCCAGGAATGATACCCATGTGAATCTGTAGTAGTCATCCACTATAACAAACCAAAGTTCTTTCCTCCAGACTTATGGTCTCATTGGCCCAAATAGATCCATATGCAGTAGTTCCAAAGGTTTTGAGGTTGATACCACAGTCTTTGACTTAAAGGATGATTTAGTGTGCTTTCCTTTTGCACACGGCTCACAGACGCCTTCCATCCTAGTGCTTACTTTGGGCAGACCTTCCACTAAGTTTCTCTTGATTAGCTTTCTTATTCCATCCAAGCTACAATGCCCCAATCTTCTGTGCCAAAGTTCCACTGAATGATTCTTGCTTGCGGCAAAGCACACATCCCGATCTTTTAATTCTTTCAAATGGAGTACATAGAGATTCTTCTCTCTGCAGGCTTCAAACACAGTTTTATCATCTTTTATAATGTTGCATCTTGATTCTTAAAACTTGATTTGATGGCTTTTGTCGCATAGGTGGCTGATGCTGATTAGATTATGCTTGAGTCCTTTTACGCATAGAACATCCTCTATGAGAGTCCTGCCTTGACTGCCAATTGTTCCACATCTAATGACTGTCCCTTTTCCATTATCTCCATATGTTACTGTGCCTTCTTCAGCTTCGAGATGGGAGAACAGCTTTCTGTTCCCTGTCATATGCCTTGAGCACCCGCTGTCCAGGTACCACTTAGATGCTCGAAGGCTTCCCTATAATGAAAACACTAAGCTTTAAGTACCCAAGTTCTTTTGGGTCCTGATTGGTTAGTATCATCAATTTTCTTCTTAATTATCCATTTTTTATGTTTAGTTGGACATGTTATTTTAATATGACCTAATTTGTTGCAGTGATTACAGCAAGATATTCTACTTACCTTTTCAGTTGGAGTGTATTTAAAGTTTGACTTGTATGCAGTGTCTTGTTCCACAACAAATTTGGGTGTTGGATAAATTTTAGGATGTACTACGGCTTCTTCATTATCAAGAGGGATGTATCTTAACCCATATTTCTTTTTGCCTGATCTTCTAACTCCTTTTAGTATTAATGTTGTTTTACCATTTGTAAATTTTTCTAATGTGCTGGACAGTTGTTCATTTTCTTTTGTTAATGTATTGATTTCTTGGTTTAATTTACTTATGATTTCCTGATTTTCAATTTTTTCTATTTGTTCATTTTTACTTTTCAAGTCTTCACACAATAAATCGTTTCTTCTTTTTAGCTCAGAAATTTGTTTTTCCAGTTGTTCGTTTTCAGATTTTAGATCTGAATTAGTGTTTTCCAAGCAAGCATGATTTTTCTTACTGACTTTTAGCAATTTACACACATCTTTGTATTTACTATATAGTTCGTTAAAAGCATCTTCTAAACTGTCGGATTCAGATTCATTGCATGAAGAAAAGATGAGTCAGATGATACCTTATCATCAATGTTAGCCATGAAGGCCCGGTTGGCTTTTTCTTCTTTATCTCCACTTGAGCTCGACTCACTGTCAGAGTCGCTGCTATTGTCCCAAGCTGCTGTCATGGCTTTCTTCTTGTATCTTCTGAACTTCCTAGAACGGTCTTTCTTTCTAATCTCAGTTTTCTTTAGCTTCGGACATTCTGCCTTAATATGTTCGGGCTTCTTGCATTCATAACAAATGGGCTCAACTTTCTTTGAGTCTTTTCCTTCTGGCTTCTTAAAATCTTTGTTTTTCTTGAAGTATCTCCTTCCGACTGGTACTTCTTTTTAGCAAGTATCCTTTGCAGTCTTCTGGAGAGGAAAGCTTCCTCATCTTCACTACTTCTTATGCTTTCATTATCATCTGAAGATTCTTCTGATGCAACTTCTTCTGCCTTGAGAGCGTTGGAATGTTTCTTTCTGCTTGACGACTCTCCCAACCTTTCCATGTTGATCTCGTGGGCCATTAGGGACCCAATGAGTTTCTCCAACGACATTCTCTTTAGATCATTAGCCTCTTCTATTGCTGTCACTTTAGGAGTCCACGAGCTGGTAAGGATCTTAAGATCTTTCTGACCATATCTCCCATTTCATATGTCTTTCTAAGACCAGCCAATCCATTTGTAATATCGGTGAATCTACTAAACATCTGTGTAATTGTTTCTCCTGGCTGCATCTGGAATCTCTCGTACTATGTCACCAGAATATCTATTCTGGTTTCTTTCACTTTATCAGTACCTTCTTACGTGATCCTCAACTTCTCCCACATCTCCATTGCAGATTTACAGGCAGATATACTGTTGAACTCTTTCTTGCTAAGAGCACAACATAATATGCTTTTGGCCTTGCAGTTGAGAGAGATCTTTTTCTTGTCATCTTCCGTCCATTTGTCTTTCTCGTTTGTGACCAGAAGATCTCCTTCTTCTATAATGGACCAAATCTGATAATCAAGTCCTTGTAGGAAGAACTCCATTCTTGTTTTCCAGTAAGTATAGTCTTCACCATCGAACAATGGTGGCCTGTTGATCGACTGACCTTCAAAGTGACCTTGGGCTGCCATTTGATCTTTTCTCTTCAGATCGTTGGATCTTCTTTGTCGAAGAAACTAGCTCTGATACCACTTGTTGCCCAACTAGCAAGCCCAGAGGGGGGGGGGGTGAATGGGATTCTTAAACTTTGATTATCTAAACCTGTCAACAAAAATGTTCACACAAAAACACTACGTTTGACTGTTAGTGTTAGTAGAAAAGAACACACCAAACACAAACAAACAGTCACACTACACAAGGATTTTATCCTGGTTCGGACCTCCTCTCCACAGGAGTCCTACGTCCAGCCCCTGAGTAACAACTCAGGATTCTACTACCCAAGGGTACAGTCCCCCTCAAGGACACTTACACATCCAGTCGCAGCTGACCTTCTCTTCATAGCCTGAAGAGGAATACAACACCCTGGAACCCAGGTCTTCCTTCAACCCGAAGGGAATAAAACCACCTGTTACCTACAGGTCTTTTCTTCAACCGGAAGAGGAGCAACACAAACAATGTGTGAAAGTCAGGCGAAGTGCCCCTAGACCTGGTTTACAACAAATCTAGATCTGAGGCAGAGACTGAGAGTAAGAGATCTACAATGAAAGAAACTCTCAGAACTTAAAGGTGCTCTCCAAGAAATTGAACAGGAATGATGAGAGTGAGAGTTACACCAGAGTTGGAATGAAAATCGCTCTTCTATTAAGACTCTTTTGCATGAAAGATTGTTCTTTTCCAAAAGTTATCTTCTTAGAGTCTTCAGACTTGAATATATATCTTCTCTTGAGGAAGTAGCCGTTGATATGTCCATTGTCTCTATGCTCTAGTATACGTTAGACTGCATGGTATTGTAGAGCTTCCAGTCAACAGTCATTTACGTTCCATGCATGCAAAGAGAAGATCCTTCTCGATATCCTTTATCTTTCATTTTTTCCAACGTTGTTAATGGTTGTGCTGTCAGAGACCTGCACACAATAAATGTTGAATGATAGACAGCTACGCTGTCTCTTGTTGTCAGTCAACGTTAGAACAAATATACATCAAAATAGAAATACCATTCTGCTTTCTAAAAAGATGTTTCCAATATAAGCATAGTAATAGAAGATATCTGAGCATGCATTGTGCAATAAAATGTTCAGTCATAATAAATGCATGGATATCGGAGAAAAGCGGGGGAAGTCTTTGACATTCAAAATATTTGAAATATGTTTAAATATCAAGTCGTCATAGCTCATGAAATCGTTGTAAGTACAACTTATGAAATCGTTGTGAATGAGTCGTTGTTTATATAAATCGTTGTAAGTATGACTTATGAAATCGTTGTGAATGAGTCGTTGTTTATATAAATCGTTGCACATGTATAAGTAAATCAATGTGAACATAAATCGTTATACACTCATAACCAAATTGTTGTAGAGACAATCGTTATGAGAGTATAAGAAAATCGTTATGAACAAGTCATTATAACCAAATCGCTGTCTCACTTGTCGAGTCGATGAGTGATCAAATCGTTGTTTTGCTTTATCGAATCGTTACACAGACCAAGTCATTGTTGTGACTTATCGAATCGTTACAACAAGCAAATCGTTGTGTAACTTATCGAGTCGTTATAATGACCAAGTCGTTGTTGTAACTTGTCGAATCGTTATAAATACCAAATCGATGTGGAACTTATCGAATCGTTATGAAAGATAAATCGATGTGAGACCAAGTCGTTGTTCTCACTTACCAAATCGATGTGAAACCGAATTGTTGTGAGAGCAAATCGTTGTTCTCACTTATCAAATCGTTGTGAGAGCAAATCGTTGTTCTCACTTATCAAATCATTGTGAGAGCAAATCGTTGTTCTCATTTATCAAATCGTTATGAGAAACCGAATCGTTGTGAGAGCAAATCATTGTTCTCACTTATCAAATTGTTGTGAAATCAATATGATTCTAATGAAATCATTGTAGCATATAGAGAGTCGATATCTACTTAGAGAAATTTCCTGCTCTGTATTTTAAATGCTACAAAGTAAGAAATACTTACGTATTTTCTTGATTTCGTCTGATTTACTTATTGTGCCTAAACTTCATGAAAATTTGTTAGATGACACTTCATTGAAGTTTTGTTAATCACCAAAATAGATATATAATTCATAAAATTATATGGGGAAGAACTGATCATCAGAATAGCGACTTGTGAGAGTTTGTGTTTGTTGCTCGTAGCGCGCTCGTGGTTGGGGGTTACGTTCACCAGTAACGTACTATGCCCCAACTAGTCCTGTTTTCCAATGCCTCACTTTAGGGAGCTCGGGCCGTAGTCCCTAAAGGTGTCAGGCATGGGTCTGCGGCAG
>JACBKR010004664.1:0-22471 GCA_014218235.1 Colocasia esculenta | reverse complement strand
GTCCGTTTCAAATTCTGGAAAGAATTGGTAAGACGGCGTACAGGATGGAGCTTAGCAGATTTCACCGATGCCCACGATGTGTTCCATGTTTCAATGCTAAGGATATATGATAGCCCACGAATGCGTCGTTACAAACGTGACTAACATCTCAAATAATCGGCCTACACTAATTATTTTGACAATAGTTAAGTAGTGAGAGCCGAGTCGAATCCACGGAGAACTAGATTTTAGAGTTGAAAACGGTGAGTTTTTAGTTAGAAAAATAACGTGGTGATGTTTAAACTAAGTTGCGTTAAATAAATCTAAGCTAAGTAAATAAATAAAGAGAGAGATAGAGAGGGAATGAGAGAACACAAGATACAACTTAAAACTATAATCTATTAAACAATAACAAAATGATTAACACAAAGTGTGTATTCTAATCCAAAGCCATTAACAAGTACACTGAAATATAGAGAATAAGAGAGAGAATAAGAGAGATGGAAGGAGAGAGAAAAGAGAGAAGAAAGAAAAGAGAAAGAAGAGAGAGAGAGCAATAGAGAGAGAGAAGAAAAGAGAGAAGAGAGAGACGAGAAAGAGGAGAGAGAAGGAGAGAGAGATAGAAGAGAGAGAGCGGAGAGAGAAGAGAGAAAAGAGATAGAGCGGAGAGAGAAGAGAGAGGCAGCGAGAGAGCGCGTGAGGGAGAGAGAGGAGAGAGAGGGAGGCGGCTACGTGCATGCAACCGCATGCACGTAGGCGCCGGCGCCGGCGCGGGGGCGGCGGGCGGCGGGCCGGGGGCGCGGGCAGGGGGAGGCGCGGGGGCGAGCGGCCGGGCCAGGGGCGCGAGGCAGGGGCCAGGCGGGCTCCTGGGCGCGCGGGCGCGGCTGAGGCGGGCGCGCGCGCGGGCGCGGGCTGAGGCGGGGCCTGCTGCTGCTGTTGCTCTGTGTGAGACCGAGAAAGACAGAGAGAGACATGAAGAGACGAAGAAGAGGAGAGGAAGAAGAGGGAAAGAGAGAAGAAGAGGAGGAAGGGGAGATCGCAGGAGGGAGAAGACAGAAAGTGAGAGGGGGAAGAGATCGGAGGAGAGAGGGAGAGAGAGAAAGTGAGAAAGAGAATAGTTGTGAGAGAGAGAGGGGGGAGTTTTATAAAATAGTAGAGAAAGAGAGGAAGGGGGAGAGAAGAAAGGAAAGAGAGTTTTTTAGAAAATAGGAGAGGGATTTAAAAAACGAGAAAGTATTTTAAAAAGAAAGAGAGAGAGGGAATATTTTAAAAAATAGAGTCTCTCATTATTCTCTCTTGGTCTAATCAAATTTATTGGCCCATTTGACACTTCATTTCTTGGCCATTAATCCTGCAAATACAACACAATAGAGATTTAATCAATTATCATTTTTACAATAAAGTGACAATGAATTTGTGTAAAATTAAGGACCATAAGATAGTAAAATAACATGATTATTATCAATAACAGCGCAATATCACACCCCCCAACTTACTCATTGCTAGTCCCTTAGCAATGCACACAAGTGAATAATTGGGACAAATAAGAGTTCAAACATTATATTCATGGCAAGATAGTAAGAATGAGAGTGCTTGATCATAAGTATTTCAAGTTCCAGTCGATAGTGTCAAAGGCAAATATGTCAGTTTATGTCATTAGACAGTTCCTCAAGATACACACAAAATTCATGACTTTTGTTCAATGTTTGAGCATCAATCACAGGATGCATGGCTTTTTACTTATCACTGAGGATGGTATCAACTCTACACTCCATAAATTCGATCCTCGAATTACAGATAGCTTTCACTCTGCCTAATTCTCTTTTTCATGCTCGTTTTTTTTCTTTTCATTTACATGGTGCTGCACTTCCCTTCACCGTTTGACGCGAGCCTCAACTCTTACCTTAGGAGCCACCGGCCCGGTTACTAAGATCAGGGGCATTTTCCATGTTTCTCTTTTTTTTCACTAGTACATATATTTTTACATTATTTGTAGGCAGGTAGCTTTTTCCCCACGATTAGTCGTCAATAGGAGTGTAGAATATCAATCAATCAACCTGAATGTTCGGTAAAACTCTCATCATCATTTGAATAGCTCAAAACAATGCTTTACTGTGTTGATGAAATTTTAAATGTATTTTGAGGAAGATGCTAAAAATATAACTAGTTAACTCACCCCTTTAACTCACCACCTTCACAAGTACACACTATGAGTCAAGCTAGAAGCAAAAATTTCTTGCATGAAGCACAATGTTAGGGAAAATTTGAAATACAATTGTCTCGCCCCCCAACTTAAATGACATTGTCCTCAATGGCATAAAAGTATTGGCAATAGAATAAAGATAATGTAAGTTAAGAAATGAGATATGCAACCTGATGATCACATGCGGGTGGTTGCATAGTTGCTTTATCAAAGATAGTGGCCAGAAAACACCTAAGACACAAAATAAAAACGAAATCAATAGAAATCAATTTTCCTAAAAATATTGGTTGCCTCCCAACAAGCGCTAAGTTTAATGTCTTCAGCCAGACACATGGGGGTAACAGGGTCACGTAACACCCCCAATCAATTGACGCCAATTTTTTCTTTGTAGGGCATCACTAGCCATGGTGGGTCAAGTGGTCCACACGTACCTTGCAGATCAGTAAGTGATAGAGAAATTGAGGCACTGAAGATCATATCTTCAATTAATGAATATTCATTTGGACACTTAAAATCTTTATGGGTTGAACACATCAATGCGGACTTTATTGTTTTCACCTTGTCACCCACAACTTCCATTTTCAGATCTTCTTTCATGATATTGAGGTCAGATTGAGTTGGATGCTCAGAGGATTGCTTGAACTCCACAGGCTGACTTGAGTCAAATTAGTAGCTGATAGGAATGAAATAGATATGACTTTCAACACAAGGATGCTTAAAAGGTTCAAGTGCAGTTGACCAATCAGCTAGTGGTAGCATGTCCATGAACATATTGGATTTGTCAAGTTCAAGGAGAGGTAGGAATTCTCTATCTTTCTCAACATCAAGAGAGACCCAGTCAATGTGGACTTTAGGCAGAATTTCTAATTCATCTCTTACCCTTGAAGAATGATTGATGATTACACCCAGCTCTTTCTCCACACTCACTTTTTCTTTCTCACCCACCTGAAACAATGTCACATCAAACTTGGGCCCAACATCTAGATGACATTCTTTTTCGTCTCCCCCCACTTGAGTTCATCTAACTCACTAGAGCTGTCCTAAAATAACATCATGGATGGAGTCTTCAGTTTCAAGTTGGGCCAAGACAATGGATTGATTTTCAGTGGCACCCATCTCCTCCTGATTTGACTCATTAAAATTATCTCTCATTTTCCAAGTGGGCGTGTCCACAATCATGTTGGACTGAGAATTTGTGGATGGAATTTGAGAGTCAAATTGTTGGTCACAATCAAGATAATGATGCTCATATTTGTCAATGGGTTGACAAGGTGATTGACTATCTTTCCTCCTTTTGATTTCTATGAGTTGCGCAATCAGGAGGTCAGTTTTGACAAATGATTGCTCTACTTTTGTTGTTTATGGGCGAATGTTTTCTCAAAGACTTGTTGGTTATAATGAAATTTTTGCATAAGTTGCCCAAATTGATCATCAAAGAGGCCTGATTGTGAGGGAGATGTGAGTGGAGTGGATGGATGCATGTTGTCCCCCATCTGGCCTTGATCATGAATATTATTTGAAATTGGACCGAAGGATGAAAGTTATTGTTAGGAGGACTTTGGGCTTGGGCCACAATGGGTGATCGCTATGTATCAAATGTGGATTTATCTCTCCAAGTGTTGGAAGGGTGTGCCTTCAGGAGCATTTGTTAAGCACACCGGCAGATCAATGCCAAAAAAATTTTGATCGAACCATGATATGATTTCGGCACCTAGAAAGGGTCCTTGATTTTCTCCTTGAGGATCTTGATAGAGTAAACTCAATTTTTCAGGGGAGACACCTTGTCCAACTTTTGAGTAAGGAGTGGGTGTGGATAACACTTGAAAGGTTTGGGTTTGTTCTTGGGTTGAGGGAGGTGATGAGATGTAAAGTGGGTCAACATATTTCCTCCACCCTGAATCATACATGTGATCTTTAATGGGTGACCATGAATCAATGGGCTTGAGTCCATTTGGAGCCATTGGACTGGTAAGTAGAGGATGATGGATAAAGTGGGTGAGGTTGAGAGTGCATACCATAGTGGGCTGATCAAATTTGTCCAATTGAAGTGCCAATTTCATAACCATGATTGTCAGCCCACATAAATCTCTTTTTAAAAAAAAAAATTTGTTGTTTTGAAATATCTCATTTTTTTTTGTATTTTCAAATAAGTTAGCAAACAATTAATCCTATGACACCTATGGTTCCCTAGGACATAAACATTTGATTTCTCACTAATCAACTGAGGCCTAGCTCAAATCCACTCTCAAGCCCGTTAACTGGCCAGGTAAGAGGTGGGAAAGTGGGAGGTTCCCCCTGCTCTCACAGGGACCTAATTAAGTAACCACTTGTCCACTTAGGCGTTTGCCAATAAACCTCTAGCCATAGACACCAGTCTCCAAACTTGATAGTGGGCCCAAGTGGGCCTAAGTCTCAAAGCGAACCCTAGGTCAAGTTTCTACTTTCTTTTATTGGGCTTGGGAATGCAAAAGATGCAGGAAATTGTGGTTTGTGGGCTAAGGGAGGGTGATCAAATCCCCACCTTATCTTGTTAAGGAAACTGCCCTTAAAATATTTTAGAAATATGTGCACACCACAAAATCAAGCAAGGGGTTCTATGCAAGCACGGCAATGCATGATCATGATTTTAAGAAAATTGAGATTCTCACCTTGCCTCCAACAATCTTCGACAAGAAAGGAAACTTTTCAAAAAAGAAACTTACCTAAAGATGAAAGTCTAAATGATGCATGTCCTAAAGATGGAAAGTTTCTAATCTTGACATGACATCTTTTATTGGATTCAAGTGATTGATTTTTTTGATTTTTTTATTAATTGTCTAAACATGGCAACTAAGAAAATGAAACTCAATCAAGAGGGTTTTAATGGTACTTACCTCCAACGCAATCCCTCATTCTTTGGAAAGTAAAACAAAGAGTGAGAGAGGGAAACTCACCTCACTTACCCCTTTTTTTTCATGCAATTTTTGGATTTTTTTCACTTTTTATTTGATACCTACAAAAAGAAAGAAAATGTTAGTCTGAATATACACAAAAAACACCAAAATTATCAAAACTAAAAATCTAATTCCCCGGCAACGGCGCCAAAAATTGATAGCCCACGAATGCGTCGTTACAAACGTGACTAACAATCTCAAATAATCGGCCTACACTAATTATTTTGACAATAGTTAAGTAGTGAGAGCCGAGTCGAATCCACGGAGAACTAGATTTTAGAGTTGAAAACGTTGAGTTTTTAGTTAGAAAAATAACGTGTGTGATGTTAAACTAAGTTGCGTTAAAAAAATCTAAGCTAAGTAAATAAATAAAGAGAGAGATAGAGAGGGAATGAGAGAACACAAGATACAACTTAAAACTATAATCTATAAACAATAACAAAATGATTAACACAAAGAGTGTATTCTAATCCAAAGCCATTAACAACAGTACATGAAATATAGAGAATAAGAGAGAGACTAAGAGAGATGGAAGGAGAGAGAAAAGAGAAAGAAGAGAGAGAGAGCGATAGAAGAGAGAGAAAAGAGAGAAGAGAGAGACGAGAAAGAGGAGAGAGAAGGGAGAGAGATAGAAGAGAGAGAGCGGAGAGAGAAGGAGAAAAGAGATAGAGCGGAGAGAGAAGAGAGAGGCGGCGAGAGAGCGCGTGAGGGAGAGAGAGGGAGGCGGCTACGTGCATGCAACCGCATGCACGTAGGCGCCGGCGCCGGCGCGGGGGCGAGCGGCCGGGGGCGCGGGCACGGGGCGAGGCGCAGGCGCGGGGGCGAGAGCGGCGGGCCAGGGGCGCGGGGGGCAGGGGCCAGGCGGGCTCCTGGAGCGCGCGGGGCGCGGGCTGAGGCGGGGCCTGCTGCAGCTGCTGCTCTGTGTGAGACCGAGAAAGACAGAGAGAGACAGGAAGAGACGAAGAAGAGGAGAGGAAGAAGAAGGGAAAGAGAGAAGAAGAGGAGGAAGGGGAGATCGCAGGAGGGAGAAGAGAGAAAGTGAGAGGGGGAAGAGAGGGAGGAGAGAGGGAGAGAGAGAAAGTGAGAAAGAGAATAGTTGTGTGAGAGAGAGGGGAGGTTTTATAAAATAGTAGAGAAGAGAGGAAGGGGGAGAGAAGAAAGGAAAGAGAGTTTTAGAAAATAGGAGAGAGATTTTAAAAACGAGAAAGTATTTTTGAAAAGAAAGAGAGAGAGAGGGAATATTTTAAAAAATAGAGTCTCTCATTATTCTCTCTTGGTCTAATCAAATTTATTG
The DNA here is from genome assembly GCA_014218235.1 of Colocasia esculenta. Taxonomy (NCBI): domain Eukaryota; kingdom Viridiplantae; phylum Streptophyta; class Magnoliopsida; order Alismatales; family Araceae; genus Colocasia; species Colocasia esculenta. The sequence continues at coordinate 16,062 of JACBKR010004664.1, read as the reverse complement.
GCCCATTTGACACTTCATTTCTTGGCCCATTAATCCTGCAAATACAACACAATAGAGATTTAATCAATTATCATTTTTGCAATAAAGTGACAATGAATTTGTGTAAAATTAAGGACCATAAGATAGTAAAATAACATGATTATTATCAATAACAGCGCAATATCACACCCCCCAACTTACTCATTGCTAGTCCCTTAGCAATGCACACAAGTGAATAATTGGGACAAACAAGAGTTCAAACATCATATTTCATGGCAAGATAGTAAGAATGAGAGTGCTTGATCATAAGTATTTCAAGTTCCAGTCGAGAGTGTCAAAGGCAAATATGTCAGTTTATGTCATTAGACAGTTCCTCAAGATACACACAAAATTTCATGACTTTTTGTTCAATGTTTGAGCATCAATCACAGGATGCATGGGCTTTTACTTATCACTGAGGGATGGTATCAACTCTACACTCCATAAATTCGATCCTCGAATTACAGATAGCTTTCACTCTGCCTTATTCTCTTTTCATGTTCTTTTTTTTTTTTTTTCATTTACATGGTGCTGCACTTCCCTTCACCGTTTGACGCGAGCCTCAACTCTTACCTTAGGAGCCACCGGCCCGGTTACTAAGATCAGGGGTATTTTCCATGTTTCTCTTTTTTTTTCACTAGTACATATATTTTTACATTTATTTGTTGGCAGGTAGCTTTTTCCCCACGATTAGTCGTCAATAGGAGTGTAGAATATCAATCAATCAACCTGAATGTTCGGTAAAACTCTCATCATCCATTTGAATAGCTCAAAACAATACTTTACTGTGTTGATGAAATTTTAAATGTATTTTGAGGAAGATGCTAAAAATATAACTAGTTAGCTCACCCCTTCAACTCACCACCTTCACAAGTACACACTATGAGTCAAGCTAGAAGCAAAAAATTTCTTGCATGAAGCACAATGTTAGGGACAAAATTTTGAAATACAATTGTCTCGCCCCCCAACTTAAATGACATTGTCCTCAATGGCATAAAAGTATTGGCAATAGAATAAAGACAATGTAAGTTAAGAAATGAGAGATGCAACCTGATGATCACATGCGGGTGGTTGCATAGTAGCTTTATCAAAGGATAGTGGCCAGAAACACTAAGACACAAAATAAAAACGAAATCAATAGAAATCAATTTTCCTAAAAATATTGGGTTGCCTCCCAACAAGCGCTAAGTTTAATGTCTTCAGCCAGACACATGGGGGTAACAGGGTCACGTAACACCCCCAATCAATTGACGCCAAATTTTTTCTTTGTAGGGCATCACCAGCCATGGTGGGTCAAGTGGTCCACACGTACCTTGCAGATCAGTAAGTGATAGAGAAATTGAGGCACTGAAGATCATATCTTCAATTAATGAATATTCATTTGGACACTTAAAATCTTTATATGGGTTGAACACATCACTGCGGACTTTATTGTTTTCACCCTTGTCACCCACAACTTCCATTTTCAGATCTTCTTTCATGATATTGAGGTCAGATTGAGTTGGATGCTCAGAGGATTGCTTGAATCCACAGGCTGACTTGAGTCAAAATTAGTAGCATTATCAGGAATGAAATGATATGACTTTCAACACAAGGATGCTTAAAAGGTTCAAGTGCAGTTGACCAATCAGCTAGTGGTAGCATGTCCATGAACATATTGGATTTGTCAAGTTCAAGGAGAGGTAGGAATTCTCTATCTTTCTCAACATCAAGAGAGCCCAGTCAATGTGGACTTTAGGCAGAATTTCTAATTCATCTCTTACCCTTGAAGAATGATTGATGATTACACCCAGCTCTTTCTCCACACTCACTTTTTCTTTCTCACCCACTTGAAACAATGTCACATCAAACTTGGGCCCAACATCTAGATGACATTCTTTTTCGTCTCCCCCCAACTTGAGTTCAGCTAACTCACTAGAGCTGTCCTTAAATATAACATCATGGATGGAGTCTTCAGTTTCAAGTTGGGCCAAGACAATGGATTGATTTTCAGTGGCACCCATCTCCTCCTGATTTGACTCATTAAAATTATCTCTCATTTTCCAAGTGGGCGTGTCCACAATCATGTTGGACTGAGAATTTGTGGATGGAATTTGAGAGTCAAATTGTTGGTCACAATCAAGATAATGATGCTCATATTGTCAATGGGTTGACAAGGTGATTGACTATCTTTCCCTTTTGATTTCTATGAGTTGCGCAATCAGGAGGTCAGTTTTGACAAATGTTTGCTCTAATTTTTGTTGTTTATGGGCGAATGTTTCTCAAAGACTTGTTGGTTATCATGAAATTTTTGCATAAGTTGCCCAAATTGATCATCAAAGAGGCCTGATTGTGAGGGAGATGTGTGAGTGGAATGTGGATCTGCATGTTGTCCCCCATCATGGCCTTGATCATGAATATTATTTTGAAATTGGACCGAAGGATGAAAGTTATTGTTAGGAGGACTTTGGGCTTGGGCCACGATTGGGTGATCGCTATGTATCAAATGTGGCATTATCTCTCCAAGTGGTTGGAAGGGTGTGCCTTCAGGAGCATTTGTTAAGCACACCGCAGATCAATGTCAAAAAAATTTTGATCGAACCATGATATGATTTCGGCACCTAGAAAGGGTCCTTGATTTTCTCCTTGAGGATCTTGATAGAGTAAACTCAATTTTTCAGGGGAGACACCTTGTCCAACTTTTGAGTAAGGAGTGGGTGTGGATAACACTTGAAAGGTTTGGGTTTGTTCTAGGGTTGAGGGAGGTGATGAGATGTAAAGTGGGTCAACATATTTCCTCCACCTGAATCATACATGTGATCTTTAATTGGGTGACCATGAATCAAATGGGCTTGAGTCCATTGGAGCCATTGGACTGGTAAGTAGAGGTTGATGGATAAAGTGGGTGAGGTTGAGAGTGCATACCATAGTGGCTGATCAAATTTGTCCATTGAAGTGCCAATTTCATAACCATGATTGTCAGCCCACATAAATCTCTTTTTTTTTTTTTTGAAATATCTGATTTTTTTTGTATTTTCAAATAAGTTAGCAAACAATTAATCCTATGACACCTATGGTTCCCTAGGACATAAACATTTGATTTCTCACTAATCAACTGAGGCCTAGCTCAAATCCACTCTCAAGCCCGTTAACTGGCCAGTAAGAGGTGGGAAAGTGGGAGGTTCCCCCTGCTCTCACAGGGACCTAATTAAGTAACACTTGTCCACTTAGGCATTTGCCAATAAACCTCTAGCCTTAGACACCAGTCTCCAAACTTGATAGTGGGCCCAAGTGGGCCTAAGTCTCAAAGCGAACCCTAGGTCAAGTTTCTACTTTCTTTTATTGGGCTTGGGAATGCAAAAGATGCAGGAAATTGTGGTTGTGGGCTAAGGAAGGGTGATCAAATCCCCACCTTATCTTGTTAAGGAAACTGCCCTTAAAATATTTTAGAAATGATGTGCACACCACAAAATCAAGCAAGGGGTTCTATGCAAGCATGGCAATGCATGATCATGATTTTAAGAAAGTTGAGATTCTCACCTTGCCTCCAGCAATCTTCGACAAGAAAGGAAACTTTTCAAAAAAGAAACTTACCTAAAGATGAAAGTCTAAATGATGCGTGTCCTAAAGATGGAAAGTTTCTAATCTTGACATGACATCTTTTATTGGATTCAAGTGATTGATTTTTTTGATTTTTTTTTATTAATTGTCTAAACATGGCAACTAAGAAAATGAAACTCAATCAAGAGGGTTTTAATGGTACTTACCTCCAACGCAATCCCTCGTTCTTTTGGAAAGTAAAACAAAGAGTGAGAGAGGGAAACTCACCTCACTTACCCCTTTTTTTTTATTTTTCATGCAATTTTTGGATTTTTTTCACTTTTTATTTGATACCTACAAAAAGAAAGAAAATGTTAGCCTGAATATATACAAAAAACACCAAAATTATCAAAACTAAAAATCTAATCCCCGGCAACGGCGCCAAAAATTGATAGCCCACGAATGCGTCGTTACAAACGTGACTAACAATCTCAAATAATCGGCCTACACTAATTATTTGACAATAGTTAAGTGGTGAGAGCCGAGTCGAGTCCACGGAGAACTAGATTTTAGAGTTGAAAACGTTGAGTTTTTAGTTAGAAAAATAACGTGGTGATATTAAACTAAGTTGCGTTAAATAAATCTAAGCTAAGTAAATAAATAAAGAGAGAGATAGAGAGGGAATGAGAGAACACAAGATACAACTTAAAACTATAATCTATTAAACAATAACAAAATGATTAACACAAAGAGTGTATTCTATCCAAAGCCATTAACAAGTACACTGAAATATAGAGAATAAGAGAGAGAATAAGAGAGATGGAAGGAGAGAGAAAAAGAGGAGAGAAAGAGAAAGAGAAAGAAGAGAGAGAGAGCGATATAGAAGAGAGAGAAAAGAGAGAAGAGAGAGACGAGAAGAGGAGAGAGAAGGGAGAGAGATAGAGAGAGAGAGCGGAGAGAGAAGAGAGAAAAGAGATAGAGCGGAGAGAGAAGAGAGAGGCAGCAAGAGAGCGCGTGAGGGAGAGAGAGGAAGAGAGAGGGAGGCGGCTACGTGCATGCAACCGCATGCACGTAGGCGCCGGCGCGGCGCGGGGGGCGAGCGGCCGGGGGCGCGGGCACGGGGCGAGGCGCGGGCGCGGGGGGCGAGCGCAGGGGCCAGGGGGCGGGGCAGGGGCCAGGCGGGCTCCTGGCGCGCGCGGGCGTGGGCTGAGGCGGGGCGCGCGCGGGCGCGGGCTGAGGCGGGGCCTGCTGCTGCTGCTGCTCTGTATGAAACGAGAAAGACAGAGAGAGACAGGAAGAGAGAAGAGAAGAGGAGAGGAAGAAGAAGGGAAAGAGAGAAGAAGAGGAGGAAGGGGAGATCGCAGGAGGGAGAAGAGAGAAAGTGAGAGGGGGAAGAGATCGGAGGAGAGAGGGAGAGAGAGAAAGTGAGAAAGAGAATAGTTGTGAGAGAGAGGGGGGGAGGTTTTATAAAATAGTAGAGAAAGAGAGGAAGGGGAGAGAGAAGAAAGGAAAGAGAGTTTTTTAGAAAATAGGAGAGGGATTTAAAAAACGAGAAAGTATTTTTGAAAAGAAGAGAGAGAGGGAATATTTTAAAAAATAGAGTCTCTCATTATTCTCTCTTGGTCTAATCAAATTTATTGACCCATTTGACGCTTCATTTCTTGGCCCATTAATCCTGCAAATACAACACAATAGAGATTTAATCAATTATCATTTTTGCAATAAAGTGACAATGAATTTATGTAAAATTAAGGACCATAAGATAGTAAAAAACATGATTATTATCAATAACAGCGCAATTATCACACCCCCCAACTTACTCATTGCTAGTCCCTTAGCAATGCACACAAGTGAATAATTGGGACAAACAAGAGTTCAAACATCATATTTCATGGCAAGATTGTAAGAATGAGAGTGCTTGATCATAAGTATTTCAAGTTCCAGTCGAGAGTGTCAAAGGCAAATATGTCAGTTTATGTCATTAGACAGTTCCTCAAGATACACACAAAATTTCATGACTTTTTGTTCAATGTTTGAGCATCAATCACAGGATACATGGGCTTTTTACTTATCACTGAGGGATGGTATCAACTCTACACTCCATAAATTCGATCCTCGAATTACAGATAGCTTTCACTCTGCCTAATTCTCTTTTTCATACTCATTTTTTTTTTCTTTTCATTTACATGGTGCTGCACTTCCCTTCACCGTTTGACGCGAGCCTCAACTCTTACCTTAGGAGCCACCGGCCCGGTTACTAAGATCAGGGGCATTTTCCATGTTTCTCTTTTTTTTTCCACTAGTACATATATTTTTACATTTATTTGTAAGCAGGTAGCTTTTTCCCCACGATTAGTCATCAATAGGAGTGTAGAATATCAATCAATCAACCTGAATGTTCGGTAAAACTCTCATCATCCATTTGAATAGCTCAAAACAATACTTTACTGTGTTGATGAAATTTTCAATGTATTTTGAGGAAGATGCTAAAATATAACTAGTTAACTCACCCCTTCAACTCACCACCTTCACAAGTACACACTATGAGTCAAGCTAGAAGCAAAAAATTTCTTGCATGAAGCACAATGTTAGGGACAAAATTTGAAATACAATTTGTCTCGCCCCCCAACTTAAATGACATTATCCTCAATGGCATAAAAGTATTGGCAATAGAATAAAGACAATGTAAGTTAAGAAATGAGAGATGCAACTGATGATCACATGCGGGTGGTTGCATAGTAGCTTTATCAAAGGATAGTGGCCAAAAAACACTAAGACACAAAATAAAAACGAAATCAATAGAAATCAATTTTCCTAAAAATATTGGGTTGCCTCCCAACAAGCGCTAAGTTTAATGTCTTCAGCCAGACACATGGGGGTAACAGGGTCACGTAACACCCCCAATCAATTGACGCCAAATTTTTTCTTTGTAGGGCATCACCAGCCATGGTGGGTCAAGTGGTCCACACATACCTTGCAGATCAGTAAGTGATAGAGAAATTGAGGCACTGAAGATCATATCTTCAATTAATGAATATTCATTTGGACACTTAAAATCTTTATATGGGTTGAACACATCAATGCGGACTTTATTGTTTTCACCCTTATCACCCACAACTTCCATTTTCAGATCTTCTTTCAAGATATTGAGGTCAGATTGAGTTGGATGCTCAGAGGATTGCTTGAACTCCACAGGCTGACTTGAGTCAAAATTAGTAGCATGATCAGGAATGAAATAGATATGACTTTCAACACAAGGATGCTTAAAAGGTTCAAGTGCAGTTGACCAATCAGCTAGTGGTAGCATGTCCATGAACATATTGGATTTGTCAAGTTCAAGGAGAGGTAGGAATTCTCTATCTTTCTCAACATCAAGAGAGACCCAGTCAATGTGGACTTTAGGCAGAATTTCTAATTCATCTCTTACCCTTGAAGAATGATTGATGATTACACCCAGCTCTTTCTCCACACTCACTTTTTCTTTGTCACCCACTTGAAACAATGTCACATCAAACTTAGGCCAACATCTAGATGACATTCTTTTCGTCTCCCCCAACTTGAGTTCAGCTAACTCACTAGAGCTGTCCTTAAATATAACATCATGGATGGAGTCTTCAGTTTCAAGTTGGGCCAAGACAATGGATTGAATTTCAGTGGCACCCATCTCCTCCTGATTGACTCATTAAAATTATCTCTCATTTTCCAAGTGGGCGTGTCCACAATCATGTTGGACTGAGAATTGTGGATGGAATTTGAGAGTCAAATTGTTGGTCACAATCAAGATAATGATGCTCATATTTGTCAATGGGTTGACAAGGTGATTGACTATCTTTCCTCCTTTTGATTTCTATGAGTTGCGCAATCAGGAGGTCAGTTTTGACAAATGATTGCTCTAATTTTTGTTGTTTATGGGCGAATGTTTGCTCAAAGACTTGTTGGTTATCATGAAATTTTTGCATAAGTTGCCCAAATTGATCATCAAAGAGGCCTGATTGTGAGGGAGATGTGTGAGTGGAATGTGGATCTGCATGTTGTCCCCCATGATGGCCTTGATCATGAATATTATTTTGAAATTGGACCGAAGGATGAAAGTTATTGTTAGGAGGACTTTGGGCTTGGGCCACAATTGGGTGATCGCTATGTATCAAATGTGGCATTATCTCTCCAAGTGGTTGGAAGGGTGTGCCTTCAGGAGCATTTGTTAAGCACACCGGCAGATCAATGCCAAAAAAATTTTGATCGAACCATGATATGATTTCGGCACCTAGAAAGGGTCCTTGATTTTCTCCTTGAGGATCTTGATAGAGTAAACTCAATTTTTCAGGGGAGACACCTTGTCCAACTTTTGAGTAAGGAGTGGGTGTGGATAACACTTGAAAGGTTTGGGTTTGTTCTTGGGTTGAGGGAGGTGATGAGATGTAAAGTGGGTCAACATATTTCCTCCACCCTGAATCATACATGTGATCTTTAATTGGGTGACCATGAATCAGATGGGCTTGAGTCCATTTGGAGCCATTGGACTGGTAAGTAGAGGTTGATGGATAAAGTGGGTGAGGTTGAGAGTGCATGTCATAGTGGGCTGATCAAATTTGTCCAATTGAAGTGCCAATTTCATAACCATGATTGTCAGCCCACATAAATCTCTTTTTTTTTTTTTTGAAATATCTGATTTTTTTTTGTATTTTCAAATAAGTTAGCAAACAATTAATCCTATGACACCTATGGTTCCTAGGACATAAACATTTGATTTCTCACTAATCAACTGAGGCCTAGCTCAAATCCACTCTCAAGCCCGTTAACTGGCCAAGTAAGAGGTGGGAAAGTGGGAGGTTCCCCCTGCTCTCACAGGGACCTAATTAAGTAACCACTTGTCCACTTAGGCGTTTGCCAATAAACCTCTAGCCTTAGACACCAGTCTCCAAACTTGATAGTGGGCCCAAGTGGGCCTAAGTCTCAAAGCGAACCCTAGGTCAAGTTTCTACTTTCTTTTATTGGGCTTGGGAATGCAAAAGATGCAGGAAATTGTTGTTTGTAGGCTAAGGAAGGGTGGTCAAATCCCCACCTTATCTTGTTAAGGAAACTGCCCTTAAAATATTTTAGAAATGATGTGCACACCACAAAATCAAGCAAGGGGTTCTATGCAAGCATGGCAATGCATGATCATGATTTTAAGAAAGTTGAGATTCTCACCTTGCCTCCAGCAATCTTCGACAAGAAAGGAAACTTTTCAAAAAAGAAACTTACCTAAAGATGAAAGTCTAAATGATGCATGTCCTAAAGATGGAAAGTTTCTAATCTTACATGACATCTTTTATTGGATTCAAGTGATTGATTTTTTTGATTTTTTTTTTATTAATTGTCTAAACATGGCAACTAAGAAAATGAAACTCAATCAAGAGGGTTTTAATGGTACTTACCTCCAACGCAATCCATCGTTCTCTTGGAAAGTAAAACAAAGAGTGAGAGAGGGAAACTCACCTCACTTACCCCTTTTTTTTTATTTTTCATGCAATTTTTGGATTTTTTTTTCATTTTTATTTGATACCTACAAAAAGAAAGAAAATGTTAGCCTGAATATATACAAAAAACACCAAAATTATCAAAACTAAAAATCTAATTCCCGGCAACGGCGCCAAAAATTGATAGCCACGAATGCGTCGTTACAACGTGACTAACAATCTCAAATAATCGGCCTACACTAATTATTTTGACAATAGTTAAGTGGTGATAGCCGAGCCGAGTCCACGGAGAACTAGATTTTAGAGTTGAAAACGTTGAGTTTTTAGTTAGAAAAATAACGTGGTGATGTTTAAACTAAGTTGGTTAAATAAATCTAAGCTAAGTAAATAAATAGAGAGATAGAGAGGGAATGAGAGAACACAAGATACAACTTAAAACTATAATCTATTAAACAATAACAAAATGATTAACACAAAGAGTGTATTCTAATCCAAAGCCATTAACAAGTACACTGAAATATAGAGAATAAGAGAGAGAATAAGAGAGATGGAAGGAGAGAGAAAAGAGAGAAGAAAGAAAAGAGAAAGAAGAGAGAGAGAGCGATAGAAGAGAGAGAGAAGAGAGAAGAGAGAGACGAGAAAGAGGAGAGAGAAGGGAGAGAGATAGAAGAGAGAGAGCGGAGAGAGAAGAGAGAAAAGAGATAGAGTGGAGAGAGAAGAGAGAGGCAGCGAGAGAGCGCGTGAGGGAGAGAGAGGAGAGAGAGGGAGGCGGCTACGTGCATGCAACTGCATGCACGTAGGCACCGGCGCCGGCGCGGGGGCGAGCGGCCGGGAGCGCGGGCACGGGGTGAGGCGCGGGCGCGGGGGCGAGCGGCCGGGCCAGGGGCGCAGGGCAGGGGCCAGGCGGCTCCTGGCGTGCGCGGGCGCGGGCTGAGGCGGGGCGGGCGCGCGGCGGGACTGAGGCGGGGCCTGCTGCTGCTGCTGCTCTGTGTGAGACCGAGAAAGACAAGAGAGAGACAGGAAGAGACGAAGAAGAGGAGAGGAAGAAGAAGGGAAAGAGAGAAGAAGAGGAGGAAGGGGAGATCGCAGGAGGGAGAAGAGAGAAAGTGAGAGGGGGAAGAGATCGGAGGAGAGAGGGAGAGAGAGAAAGTGAGAAAGAGAATAGTTGTGAGAGAGAGAGGGGGAGGTTTTATAAAGTAGTAGAGAAAGAGAGGAAGGGGGAGAGAAGAAAGGAAAGAGAGTTTTTAGAAAATAGGAGAGGGATTTAAAAACGAGAAAGTATTTTTGAAAAGAAAGAGAGAGAGGGAATATTTTAAAAATAGAGTCTCTCATTATTCTCTCTTGGTCTAATCAAATTTATTGACCCATTTGACACTTCATTTCTTGGCCCATTAATCCTGCAAATACAACACAATAGAGATTTAATCATTATCATTTTTGCAATAAAGTGACAATGAATTTGTGTAAAATTAAGGACCATAAGATAGTAAAATAACATGATTATTATCAATAACAGCGCAATTATCACCCCCCCCCCCAACTTACTCATTGCTAGTCCCTTAGCAATGCACACAAGTGAATAATTGGGACAAACAAGAGTTCAAACATCATATTTCATGGCAAGAATGTAAGAATGAGAGTGCTTGATCATAAGTATTTCAAGTTCCAGTCGAGAGTGTCAAAGGCAAATATGTCAGTTTATGTCATTAGAAAGTTCCTCAAGATACACACAAAATTTCATGACTTTTGTTCAATGTTTGAGCATCAATCACAGGATGCATGGGCTTTTTACTTATCACTGAGGGATGGTATCAACTCTACACTCCATAAATTCGATCCTCGAATTACAGATAGCTTTCACTCTGCCTAATTCTCTTTTTCATGCTCATTTTTTTTTTTTTTTCATTACATGGTGCTGCACTTCCCTTCACCGTTTGACGCGAGCCTCAACTCTTACCTTAGGAGCCACCGGCCCGGTTACTAAGATCAGGGGCATTTTCATGTTTCTCTTTTTTTTTCACTAGTACATATATTTTTACATTATTTGTTGGCAGGTAGCTTTTTCCCCACGATTAGTCGTCAATAGGAGTGTAGAATATCAATCAATCAACCTGAATGTTCGGTAAAACTCTCATCATCCATTTGAATAGCTCAAAACAATACTTTACTGTGTTGATGAAATTTAAATGTATTTTGAGGAAGATGCTAAAAATATAACTAGTTAACACCCCTTCAACTCACCACCTTCACAAGTACACACTATGAGTCAAGCTAGAAGCAAAAAATCTTGCATGAAGCAATGTTAGGGACAAAATTTTGAAATACAATTTGTCTCGCCCCCCAACTTAAATGACAGTGTCCTCAATGGCATAAAAGTATTGGCAATAGAATAAAGACAATGTAAGTTAAGAAATGAGAGATGCAACCTGATGATCACATGCGGGTGGTTGCATAGTAGCTTTATCAAAGGATAGTGGCCAGAAAACACCTAAGACACAAAATAAAAACGAAATCAATAGAAATCAATTTTCCTAAAAATATTGGGTTGCCTCCCAACAAGCGCTAAGTTTAATGTCTTCAGCCAGACACATGGGGGTAACAGGGTCACGTAACACCCCCAATCAATTGACGCCAAATTTTTCTTTGTAGGGCAACACCAGCCATGGTGGGTCAAGTGGTCCACACGTACCTTGCAGATCAGTAAGTGATAGAGAAATTGAGGCACTGAAGATCATATCTTCAATTAAGAATATTCATTTGGACACTTAAAATCTTTATATGGTTGAACACATTAATGCGGACTTTATTGTTTTCACCCTTATCACCCACAACTTCCATTTTATAGATCTTCATGATATTGAGGTCAGATTGAGTTGGATGCTCAGAGGATTGCTTGAACTCCACAGGCTGACTTGAGTCAAAATTAGTAGCATGATCAGGAATGAAATAGATATGACTTTCAACACAAGGATGCTTAAAAGGTTCAAGTGCAGTTGACCAATCAGCTAGTGGTAGCATGTCCATGAACATATTGGATTTGTCAAGTTCAAGGAGAGGTAGGAATTCTCTATCTTTCTCAACATCAGAGAGACCCAGTCAATGTGGACTTTAGGCAGAATTTCTAATTCATCTCTTACCCTTGAAGAATGATTGATGATTACACCCAGCTCTTCTCCACACTCACTTTTCTTTGTCACCCACATGAAACAATGTCACATCAAACTTGGGCCCAACATCTAGATGACATTCTTTTCGTCTCCCCCAACTTAAGTTCAGCTAACTCACTAGAGCTGTCCTTAAATAACATCATGGATGGAGTCTTCAGTTTCAAGTTGGGCCAAGACAATGGATTGATTTTCAGTGGCACCCATCTCCTCCTGATTTGACTCATTAAAATTATCTCTCATTTTCCAAGTGGGCGTGTCCACAATCATGTTGGACTGAGAATTTGTGGATGGAATTTGAGAGTCAATTGTTGGTCACAATCAAGATAATGATGCTCATATTGTCAATGGGTTGACAAGGTGATTGACTATCTTTCCTCCTTTTGATTTCTATGAGTTGCGCATCAGGAGGTCATTTTGACAAATGATTGCTCTAATTTGTTGTTTATGGGCGAATGTTTGCTCAAAGACTTGTTGGTTATCATGAAATTTTTGCATAAGTTGCCCAAATTGATCATCAAAGAGGCCTGATTGTGAGGGAGATGTGTGAGTGGAATGTGGATCTGCATGTTGTCCCCCATGATGGCCTTGATCATGAATATTATTTTGAAATTGGACCGAAGGATGAAAGTTTTGTTAGGAGGACTTTGGGCTTGGGCCACAATGGGTGATCGCTATGTATCAAATGTGGCATTATCTCTCCAAGTGGTTGGAAGGGTGTGCCTTCAGGAGCATTTGTTAAGCACACCGGCAGATCAATGCCAAAAAAATTTTGATCGAACCATGATATGATTTCGGCACCTAGAAAGGGTCCTTGATTTTCTCCTTGAGGATCTTGATAGAGTAAACTCAATTTTTCAGGGGAGACACCTTGTCCAACTTTTGAGTAAGGAGTGGGTGTGGATAACACTTGAAAGGTTTGGGTTTGTTCTTGGGTTGAGGGAGGTGATGAGATGTAAAGTGGGTCAACATATTCCTCCACCCTGAATCATACATGTGATCTTTAATTGGGTGACCATGAATCAGATGGGCTTGAGTCCATTTGGAGCCATTGGACTGGTAAGTAGAGGTTGATGGATAAAGTGGGTGAGCTTGAGAGTGCATGCATAGGGCTGATCAAATTTGTCCAATTGAAGTGCCAATGCCAATAACCATGATTGTCAGCCCACATAAATCTCTTTTCTTTTTTTTGAATATTTGATTTTTTTTTTGCATTTTCAAATAAGTTAGCAAACAATTAATCCTATGACACCTATAGTTCCCTAGGACATAAACATTTGATTTCTCACTAATCAACTGAGGCCTAGCTCAAATCCACTCTCAAGCCCGTTAACTGGCCAACTAAGAGGTGGGAAAGTGGGAGGTTCCCCCTGCTCTCAGAGGGACCTAATTAAGTAACCACTTGTCCACTTAGGCATTTACCAATAAACCTCTAGCCTTAGACACCAGTCTCCAAACTTGATAGTGGGCCCATGTGGGCCTAAGTCTTAAAGCGAACCCTAGGTCAAGTTTCTACTTTCTTTTATTGGGCTTGGGAATGCAAAAGATGCAGGAAATTGTGGTTTGTGGGTTAAGGAAGGGTGATCGAATCCCCACCTTATCTTGTTAAGGAAACTGCCCTTAAAATATTTTAGAAATGATGTGCACACCACAAAATCAAGCAAGGGGTTCTATGCAAGCATGGCAATGCATGATCATGATTTTAAGAAAGTTGAGATTCTCACCTTGCCTCCAGCAATCTTCGACAAGAAAGGAAACTTTTCAAAAAAGAAACTTACCTAAAGATGAAAGTCTAAATGATGCATGTCCTAAAGATGGAAAGTTTCTAATCTTGACATAACATCTTTTATTGGATTCAAGTGATGATTTTTTTGATTTTTTTTTATTAATTGTCTAAACATGGCACTATGAAAATGAAACTCAATCAAGAGGGTTTTAATGGTACTTACCTCCAACGCAATCCCTCGTTCTTTTGGAAAGTAAAACAAAGAGTGAGAGAGGGAATCCTCACTTAACCCCCCCCCTTTTTTTTTATTTTCCATGCAATTTTTGGATTTTTTTGTTTTTTTTCGCTTTTATTTGATACCTACAAAAGAAAAAAATGTTAGCCTGAATAATACAAAAAACACCAAAAAAGAAAAAAAAAAAAAAAATTATCAAAACTAAAAACTAACCTCCACAACGGCGCCAAAAATTGATAGCCCACGAATGCGTCGTTACAAACGTGCTAACAATCTCAAATAATCGGCCTACACTAATTATTTTGACAATAGTTAAGTGGTGAGTGCCGAGTCGAATCCATGGAGAAATAGATTTTAGAGTTGAAACGTTGAGTTTTTAGTTAGAAAAATAACGTGGTGATGTTTAAACTAAGTTGCGTTAAATAATCTAAGCTAAGTAAATAAATAAAGAGAGAGATAGAGAGGGAATGAGAGAACACAAGATACAACTTAAAACTATAATCTATTAAAACAATAACAAAATGATTAACACAAAGTGTGTATTCTAATCCAAAGCCATTAACAAGTACACTGAAAATAGAGAATAAGAGAGATGGAAGGAGAGAGAAAAGAGAGAAGAAAGAAAAGAGAAAGAAGAGAGAGAGAGCGATAGAAGAGAGAGAAAAGAGAAAGAGAGAGACGAGAAAGGAGGAGAGGGAAGGGAGAGGAGATAGAAGAGAGAGAGCGGAGAGAGAAGAGAGAACAAGAGATAGAGCGGAGAGAGAAGAGAGATGCGGCGAGAGACGCGCGTGAGGGGAGAGAGAGGAGAGAGAGGGAGGCGGCTACGTGCATGCACCGCATGCACATAGCGCCGACGCCGGCGCGGGGCGACGGCCGGGGGTGCGGGCACGGGTGAGGCGCGGGGGGCGAGCGGCCGGGCCAGGGGCGCGGGGCAGGGGCCAGGCGGGCTCCTGGCACGCGCGGGCGCGGGCTGAGGCGGGGCCGCGCCGGGGCGGGCTGAGGCGGGGCCTGCTGCTGCTGCTGCTCTGTGTGAGACCGAGAAGACAGAGAGACACGGAAGAGACGAAGAAGAGGAGAGGAAGAAGAAGGGAGAGAGAGAAGAGGAGGAAGGGGAGATCGTAAGGAGAAAAAACGAAAAAAGGGGGGGAAGAAGAGAGAGAAGTGAGAGGGGGAAGAGATCGGAGGAGAGAGGGGAGAGATAAAGTGAGAAAGAGAATAGTTGTGAGAAGAGAGGGGAGGTTTTTAAAAATAGTAGAGAAAGAGAGGAAGGGGGAGAGAAGAAAGGAAAGAGAGTTTTTTAGAAAATAGGAGAGGGATTTAAAAAACGAGAAAGTATTTTTGAAAAGAAAGAGAGAGGGAATATTTAAAATAGAGTCTCTCATTATTCTCTCTTGGTCTAATCAAATTTATTAGCCCATTTGACACTTCATTTCTGGCCCTTAATCCTGCAATACAACACAATAGAGATTTAATCAATTATCATTTTTGCAATAAAGTGACAATTAATTGTGTAAAATTAAGGACCATAAGATAGTAAAATAACATGATTATTATCATAACAGCGCAATTATCAATATATATTCGAGATCCTTCTCAGATTGTTAGCTACACACTGGATGATTTGATGTCGAAATATTCATGCCAGAGTATCCAGTGATGGTTATAGGCCGCCGAACACAAAAGCTAAGGAATAAAGACATTGAACTGGTAAAGATTAGATGGGAAAATAGGCAGGGTGGAGAAGACACTTGGGAGTTGGCCGATGAGATGTACAAGACGTATCCATACTTGTTTGAGTAAGCGTTAAATTCCTTAGGTGATAGTTCTATTTGTGTTGAAACTGTTGATTGTGTTTATCTTCCTTTATTCGAGGATGAAATTCCTTTTAGTTGATAGTAATGTAATATCCTATACGTTCGGATCGTAGTTTAACCGGGTTTA
>JACBKR010004663.1:0-22387 GCA_014218235.1 Colocasia esculenta | reverse complement strand
GACCTTCTTTTCTATAGCGTAATCTCTACCAGTATTCGGCCTTTTGTTGTTGTTGTTCTGCAGAAGGTCGCTGCAGTATTAGCCGCTCCTTTCTTTACAAAACCTGGCTCTATTGTTTATTTTCCCCTCATGCCTTCAACCTTATCCATAGTATCTTCCACTAGTGGGCTCTCTGGACCATCTCTGTGTAAGTGCGGATGTTATGTGGTTCGAGCTTTTCAATGAATATGGGCCGCAACCATCCATGAACCGGTTGGCCTTCAGCTTTTCTATACCCACCAGGTGTGGGGCGTACTGGGCCAATCTTGAGAACTGAGCTTCGTACTCAGCTACGGTCATCCCTCTCTATTTAAGTGCGGCAAACTCCACAGTCTTTTTCTCCTGGACTCTTTCTAAGAAGTATTTAGCCCGGAATATCTCTAGGAACCCTCCCATTCTAACTCAGCGGCATTAGGTACATGGACCGAGGTGGCCTTCCACCAGATCTGGCATCCTTGTTGAGTTGAAAAGTAGCTAGTAACACACTCACCCTCGCAGTGCATTGTATTACTTGGAAAATTCGCTCCATCTCTTCCAGCCAGTTCTCTACCTCATCTGGGTCAGGGAATCTAGACTAACGAGGGGGGTTCAGACTATGGAACCTGCGATGTAGATCGCCAGCTCCATTTCCAACACTAGCTTGATTCCCCACTTGTACTACATTTTGCAGGGCTTGAGTCAGTCCTGCACAGTCTCTTGCATGGCTTGCCATTGATTACGGGCCATTGCTAAAAATTAATGAAGTTCCTGGGAAAAGGAAAAATAACTAATTAATGTCCTTAGTTATATCATAAAGAATGTGGGAATGGGATCTTAGTTCTTATCACTAATTTATTCCCCGTCTCTACCCAATCTCACCAAGTCCTATATGTATCATCCATGACGTACATTCTTGGGTATCACATAAATGTAGGACTTACATATTCCTATTGTTTTCGAGGCTCTGATACCACTAAACTGTCACGTCCCGAGAATTATGCAGCATAATATAAAAGTTAAATTGACATTCTGAGACGTGAATAGTCGGCAAATAAGCCTCTAGCTAGTGAACATTAATGTGTATCAACAAAAACACAAGGGCCCATATAATGAATGTAATCAACTCTCATTCATTAACTCACAATGTCAAATACAGCTTAATTGACTAATGACTCAAGTGTAGGATCGAATATGGGATGGACCAGATCTAGAAGGGGGGGGGGTTGAATAGATCTAGGCCAAAACTGCGAAAGCTTAGCCAATTTAAACATATTTTGAATCAGAGTCAACTGAGAAAAGCAATTCACAGATCTGATGAGTGATTGTGTGAATTAAGTGATTAAAGTGTGTGATAAGTTGATTAGAAGAGTGATCAAAAAATCCTATGCATACATCTAACACAAGGTGAACTTAAATCACAGATCAAACCACTGCACAGAGATTTTTGGTGGTTCAGAAATCACACCATGTGATTCCTACATCCCCCCTCACACAGTGAGGCTCCACTATTCAACTTGAATACACCACACATTGGAGCTTGACAACTCCAACACACTGAGTTCAACAACTCACCCACAATCTCTAGAGCAAGATTACTCTAGAAACTTGAGCACAACTGCTCAACCACAACCTGAGTGCGACGACTCAACACAATTGAGCACAAAGGCTCACAACCACTTGCTAGATCAAAAACAACAAGCCAGATCCTCTAGCAATGATCTGATCCATAAAGAGTTCATTTAAGGAGACTAGTGCAACAAATCATGCACAATCTCAAGAATGACTCAGAAGAACTAAGGGGAATTAAGGAGTTGTATGTAGAATCTTGTTCTTCAGATGAACTCCCTGTAGAAGACGGAATTGAGAAGATGCTTGAACTCTTGAAATCCCTAGGCGATGCTCTGCAATTTGTGCCTCTGGATCTTCCTTGAACTCTTCTCAATGGCTGCTTCTACTTGATCTGCTCCCTTGGAAGTGATCTCACTTCATCTTCATGGATCAATCTTCACTTCTTGTGCTTGCAAAGATGGTATTGTCTTGAAGCACACAAGGAGAGCAAGAACGGAGGAGAGCTCTGTCCTGCCACCAAGGGCGCTTTCTGGAAGGCTCTTCAGAAGTTCTTCTTCTTGGGGCGACTAGATAGGTATTTATACCCCATCATGGCCAAAAGAACCCTTGGGGTATGTGGGTACATGATCCAAGGCCGATCCAAGTGATCCCTAGAGTGCCACGTGTCCAGGTGGGACTTAGAGTGAAAAAGTTGCCGGAGTGTGTCGACACAGTCATTGGTGTGTCGACACACTGTCCCAATTCCACAAAACATGTCTTCTGGAGATGGCTCTAGTGTCGACACACTCACTGGCTGTGTCGACACACTGTCCCAGTTCTGTAAAATTGGCACTCTGGGAGAGGTCACTAGTGTCAACACTGCTTGGGACTGTGTCGACACACTGTCCCAACCTGTCAACTAGGTTCTCTGGGAGCTGGGTCTAGTGTCGACACCACTTGGGACTGTGTCGACACACTTGACCATTTCTTCATGACTTTGCCTTAGGGTTTGATACCCTATGTCGACACCAGTAGTGGGTGGTCGACACTACCCTTGCAAGAAGATGTATGTCCTGAAAAATAAACACATAAATCATTAGCCAATGTATTATCATGAATATATATGATAAAATGTGTTTGGAAACATGCTTTTTGAATATTGTTATTACATGTGTGATGTATTTAACATGTTCCATTTATTGTGCATTAAAATCACAACTTGTCATCATCAAAATTATGAGGGGAAATGTATTAAATTCACACTCAACCCAACAATCTCCCCCTTTTTGATTGGCAACATTAAGTCCACATAAGATTTGAATTTACAATGAAATGTGATTTTAAGCCATTTATTCAACAACATTCAATCCATACACACTGAATGAAAATGAACCATGTTCAGTATTTTCATTCACATTCATCAAAGGCCATTGAGCACAATTTGCAACATTTGACAATTTTGCACAATGAAGTACACAGGTTTGACAGTTACAATCATCCATCATTGACATGTCATCCATTCATTACAAAGATTTTCAATCACATTCAAATAAGTACTCCTTCTCATTCAACAAAGATATTCAATTACATTCCAAAACAAGTTCTTTCTCATTCAACAAAAGTATTCATTACAAGTATTCCTTCTCCCCTTTGACATCATCAAAAGATAAGATCCATCGAGGATGGAGGTGGAGGAGGAATAGGAAGAAGGAGAGACTCTATGGTCTTCAATCTTGACTCCATTGCTTGAAGGTTGGATCTCAACTGACTTTGCATGGTAGAAAGTCTGGTATGCAGCAGTTCTTCCAACCTTTGACTATTGTCATACATGTTGGACTGGAATGCAGATAATCAGCTGAATGGGTGTGAACCTGAAGAAGAGCTTGCAAATCCATGTCTGTTGATATCTCTGAGCTCCTTCTTAAGGGTAGACATCTCTTGTCTATGTGAGCTGATAGGTTCTTCATGCCTTCCAAATCATCAACCATGTGTGCAAATGAAAGTCTAGTCTTCGAAATTTGAGTCACTGCTTCCTGACTGTTGAATAAATTCTTCTGAGAATTTACTATATCCCTTCAAGGACCTTTTCCAGCGTGTCCTGATGTCCTTTAACTGAAGGGATGCATCACCCAAAGTGCCAATTAGCCTGTTAAACCTTTGGGTGGCATGATCAGCTGCTTCTTTCTGCTTAATGAACTGAGCATTCACAGAATTCTCCAACCTTTGAATTCTGAGCTCAAAACTCTCTGACATCTGGAGGATGGAAGAGTGATGGTATCAAACTTGTCATTCAAAAAAGAATATAGCTCTGTGGAACAGAAGGTCCACCAGTGAAGTAGAGGCAGATGCTGGTAATGTGGAGTGAAAGAAGGAATTTCCACATCAGGAGATGTGGTGAAGAGGCTTGAAATGGAGGTGTGTGAGGGACATCCTGAGGTATAGGTGCTCCAATTTCATTGGGAGGCTGGTCCTCTTGATCATGTGGAGAGTGGGCAACCTCAGAAGGTGGTCTACAACCTCAGGAACCACTGGGGCCTCAACAACTATAGGACCTTTCTTACTTGATCACCTTCAAGTCTGAATCCCATGAACTTTTGCAAATGCTTGAAGCAATAGATGTTGGACTTGGGATTGACTGGGCTTGCTCATTCTCAAAAGATACTCCAAAATGCTGAAAAACTGTGTGTGAGATGAGCTGCATAAGGAAGGGATCTATGTAGATCTTTCCTTGTAGTTTCACTCATAATCTGGTACATGATCACATGCAATTGACCTTTATCTCTTTCTTCATGCAGTATATATGAACCTGGATATGCAGTTAACCTATCCCTTCCACCACCTTGAGGAGTGATTATAGTGGTCAGAATGTGATGGATCAGTCTCAAAACAGGTGGAAGGTGTTGGTGTAAACCTGGTGACATAAGTCTGCTTAGGTCTGACTCAACAGTGGGAGTCCAGTCAGCAGAGAATAGGCTTCATGAAGGTCAAACTCAAAATCATGATAGTCAGCACCTTCATCAGGAATTCGGAATAATGTAGCAGCTAACTCAGTAGGCAACTTCATTGATAACCCTTGACCTCAGACTGGTAGCCCTCAGGTGTACATTCTAAATTCAGATAGAACTCTTGTACTAACCTTGGATATATGTTCTGAACTCAGAAATGAAGGGCAACCAAGATTGAAAATTGAAGAACTGACGCACTTCTGGGAAGGTAGTTGCAAGGTCAGTGTCTTCAAGGTCAACAACTCTAGGTTTAGGATGGATTTCCCTTCACTAGCCAGTTTAGAAGGGGTTGCCTCAGAGGGATGAGATGAACTATGAATTGAGGAAGATTCCTCAGAGACTTCAGGAGAGGAGACCAATATCTTCCTCCTAGGGTGGCAGATGTCCTCTGAGAAGGACCTCGACTGGAAGAGGGTACCCTACCTCTCTTGGATGGTGTAGGAGATGAGATGAAGCACCTGGCTGCTCTGCCGGGTCATGCCGACGCTTGCTTCTCCTCTCAGTTGGAGGTACGTCAACGGCAATGGGCCTGGCAGTTGCCCTAGAACGAGCACCACGGCGAGGCATTTGCTTGCGAGGCGTTGCAGGAGAAGAAGGAAGAACAGGGGATGGTGGAGATGGTGTGAAGAGGATGGAGACAGAAATTGGTGGGAAGAGGGAGAAAAGATGAAAACTGCTGCCGTTTTCAAAGGTAAAGGACGGCCATGGGGTCGACCGGGAAGAAGAAAAGGGGTTTTGGGGTAGATAGTCCGCAGGAACAACAAATCCTAAACGGCGCCCCAATAGATAAACCGCCTGGATTGCCTATGTGTCGACACAAGACAAGGGTGTGTCGACCTGGGCTTGGACTGTGTCGACACAGGAGTGGGATGTGTCGACCTGGCTGAAGAATTTTGAAGTTTTGAGCATGAGGAAAATTTGTAAATTTTGGAAATCTTTAACATGATGAAATATGGATGGAATCAACGTGACAAGGATTTTTTAAGAGATAAAAAATTCATTTGTCATATTTTTACAAAAATCCAAAAACTTCAATTTTACACAACAACCTACATGATATTTTCATTAATTGACTTGAGCCATTAAAATGATAGTTTGAGTGATATAGAACATTCAATAGCCAATGACAAACTACCATATTCTCCAAATCCAAAGAAATAGAAATGTCTTTAGATTGAAATCACTGTGATGAAGTTAAACAACTTTGAGCACACTGATGGAAGACAAGGATGTTGATTTTAAGTAATTCTCCTTGGACACAATTTATTTTTTTAATCTATCAAACTATCAAAGTAGTAATCTTTTTCACTCAAGACTAATGCTTTTTACACACCATAGTCCCTGGTTACTAAAGATTTACCCATTATTCCAGTTTCAAGGGTAAATGACAACCTTTTGACATGAAAATATATGTTTATCAGACGCCAATATTCCAGTTACTCAGTCATCATCAAAATGTATAGATCATTTTTTTTTTTGTTTTTGAACCCCTTTGAACAGAGATAGCAATAATACCTCATGACATACATGGCACTTCATTCATTGTGAAGGTTGTAGTTTCTCAGCATTTGTGCCATTGCTCTGTTGAATAATAAATGGAAGGAGAATTTTATAAAATTGAGATCATTTATATCTCACATCAGTTGCACAAAGAGGTGTTTAAATTCAAAGCACACATGATTTTTCAGTCTTTGAAAGAGATTTAAATTTTGTAGTCTTGAAGAGTATAGTTGAGAGTTGACTGCAAAATGTAGTAGATCAATCAAAAAGTCATTTTGAGGTTCTAGCCAAACTTAATGAGCACATCATGAGAGGAAGTTGATATAACTCAAGAGGAATCTTGAATTTTGTAAAAGAATGAGTAGTGAATTCATTAGCTCCCCTGAAATGATTCAAAAAATTTTCATCAGATAAAGATAAGCAAGAATTGGGAAAATGAAATGTTTCTTTTTGAAGAACAAAAGCTCCCCCTCAACAATTGCATATTTAATTCTTGATACTTGGCGGAGACATATACTCTCGCATAGTGAAAGTGTCCAGACAAGCAGAACTTGTCCTTCTTCAAATCACCATTTGATATACCAAGAATTTCAACACAATGTGAGTTGAAAATGTTTAACAAAAAGAAAGGAAGTTGATTTGAGAGAGATGTGAACAGCATGAATCAAGGAAGCAAAGAGAAATGATGGAACAGTGACTCCCCCTCAGAACATGCCTAAACACTCAACCCAATGAGAGTTATCAGAAGATGGACATTTGCAAAGACCAAGCTCTCTCTCAAGGATGAAAATGCTGTCAGGAAGAGGTTTAGTGAAGATATCAGCAATTTGTTTTTCAGTTTCAATAAGAGGAGTTCAAAAGATTTCTTTGCTACCTCATCTCTCAGAAATGATGCCTAATTTCAATGTGTTTTGTTCTAGAATGCTGAATTGGGTTTTTAGACAGATTTATGGCACTTGTGTTATCACAAAGAATGGGAACACAACCTAACTCTTGGTTATAATCAAGAAGCTGATGTTTCACCAAAGAATTTGAGTGCCACATCGACCAGCTGCAACATACTCAGCCTCTGCAGTGTTGATAGAGCAACTGAGTGTTCTTTTTGGAAGCCCAAGAGATTAGGCAGCCACCTAAGTACAAACACAAGCCACTTGTGCTTTTTCTATCAAGTTTACACCCAGCATAATCAGCATCACAATAGGCAATCAAATCTAATTTACAACCAGCAGGATACCAATACCAAGATCACATGTTCCAACAAGATATTTGAAAATTCTTTAACAGCTAACATGTGACTTTCTTTAGGATTTTCTTGAAATCTAGCACACAGCATACACTGAATTGAATATCAGGTCTAGAAGTGGTGAGATAGAGTAGAGAACCAATCATACCTCTGTATGTCTTTGGGTCTACTGACTTACCAGTGAATCTTCTTCTAGTTTCACATTAATTCAATGGTGTGCTTGAGTGCTTGAGGTTCTGGAAGTCAAACCTTTCAGAAGTTCTTTGACATATTTGTTTGGCTTATGAAGATTCCCTCACTGGTTGGTTAACCTGCAATCCCAAGAAAAATTGTAAGTCTCCCATCAAGCTCATTTCAAATTCAGTTTTCATTTGATTTGCAAATTCAGTGCACATGCTCTTATTGGTGGATCCAAAAATTATGTCATACATAAATTTGGACTGCAATTATTTGTTTATTACAGTTTGTGAACAAAGTTTGATCAACATTACCTCTAGAGTATCCTTTTTCAAGCAGAAAAGAGCTCAAACGGTCATACCAAGCTCTGGAGCTTGCTTAAGACCATAGAGAGCCTTATGAAGCTTAAAAAAACATGATTAGGATATTTCATTTTCAAAGCCTGGAGGTGTTCAACAAAAACATTTTCTTTTATGTAACCATTCAAAAATGCACTCTTGACATCCATTTGATAAACTTTAAACTTCAATGAAGATGCAAAAGCAAGGAAAATTCTTACAGCTTCTAGTCTAGCTACAGGGGCATATGACTCTTCAAAATCAATTCCAAATTCTTGGTTGTACCCCTTTGGCAACTAGTCTAGCTTTATTCCTTATGACTTGACCATTTTCATTCAATTTATTTCTGAATACCCATCTAGTGCCAATGACAGATTGGTCACTAGGTCTAGGTACTAATTCCACACTTGATTTCTTTCAAATTGATGAAGTTCATCATGCATTGCATTTATCCAGTCTGAATTCATTAGAGCTTCATCAATTGACTTTGGTTCAATTTGGGAAATTAGTGCTAGTGGGTCTTCATGAATTGCATTCAAGAATGATGATCTAGTTCTTACCCTATCATGTACATTGCCAACAACATTTTCTATTGGGTGATCTCTCAAAAATCTGTGTTCAGGAATTACTGTTGAGGTGCATTAATTTGAAACAACATTACCTGATCCACTTGGAGTAGGTGAGTGATGTTCAAATTTTCATCAAGGTCTTCATTCTCCTCAACGTTGGTGAAGAATCAACGATAAAGTCATCCTCTTCATTATCTGGACAGTCCCTGCAAGATTAAATAATAGGATGTTGAAAAGGAATTTTCATCAAAAACTACATGTGGAGATTCTTCACAGTTTTGTTTTTGAGAGATAAACTTAAATGCTCTTGAAATTTCAGATAGCCAAGAAAGATGGCTTCCTGACTTTTAGCATCGAATTTATCAAGATTTTTTTATTGTTGTTATGCACAAAACATTTACACCCAAAGACTTTGAAATAAGAAAAGGTTGGCTTTTTGTTTTTCAACAATTCATAAGGGGTTTCTTATTTTTGTCTGACCAATGCTCTATTGAGAATATGATTTGCTGTATTTACAGCTTCAGCCCAGAAGGATTTGGGCAATTTGCTTTCCAGAGCATGGATCTTGCCATTTCCACAAGGGTTCTATTCTTTCTTTCCACAACCCCATTTTGTTCTGGAGTTCTTGGTGAAGAAAACTTGTGAAAAATGTGAAGTTCAGCACATAAATCAGAGAAAGATTTGTTTTCAAATTCACCCCCATGATCAGTCAAATATTTTGATTTTTATAAGGAAACTTGTTAAGGCAGAGGTACGAAATTCCTGAATTCAGGGCAAGATCACTTTTGTGGGATAAAAAGATAACCCATGTAAATCTAGTAAAATCATCAATAATGACAAAACCATATCTTTTGCCACTCAGACTTAGAATTCTTGTTGGGCCAAAGAGGTGAAGCAATTCTAGTGGCTTAGATGTGAGTACATCATTGAAGGTTTTAAAAGATTTTCTGGTTTGTTTTCCTTGGCACAAATCCCACAAATTTGATTCTCTACATTTGAAAAAGATTCAGGAAGACCTTTGACCAAGTTTAGCCTTAACAGTTTATTTATTGTTCTGAAACTTGCATGACCAAGTCTTTTGTGCCAAGTCCATGCAATTTCATTTTTATTTGCAACAAGACAAATGTTTTCAGAAAAGTTTTTATCAAGGTTGATCATGTAAACATTGTTTTCTCTTTTTCCAAAGAATTTTATTCATCAGTTGAAGAGTCAATTATTCTGCAAAAATCTGATTCAAACACAACTCTGTGACCTTTGTCACATAGTTGGCTAATGCTCAGCAAATTATAATTCAGACCATCAACTAACAAAACATTATCAACTGAGTTTGAGGAAGATTGACCAACCTTTCCAGATCCAATGATTTTTCCTTTATTTTTACCTCAAAAGTGACAGAACCTCCCTCCTTTTCAATCAGGAATGAAAATTTCGCTTTATCTCCTGTCATGTGTCGTGAGCACCCACTATCAAGAAACCACACATTTGAGTTGGGTGCACGACCTTCCTGCAAAATTAATCAGTGGAGAGAAGATTTTGGTACCCAAACATTGTTGGGACCATCAGATTGTTTGAACAATGACAACAAATCTTTTCTAATCCAAATCTGACTTGTTTTCTGTTTTTGTTTTATTTCAGGTGTTTTTTTGCCTTTTTCAATTTATCCTTCCCTTTTGGAATAAAAACACCAGTGTTCTTTTTCTCATTAGGATGGAGTTTTGCATTTGGACATGATTGTTCATTTGTGGAGGTCCAAACCAAGGGTTTTGTTGGTACATTGAAAATTTGGATAGAAGTATTGAGGATGGTACCAAAAAGGATTGTAACACCATTGGTTCCAAGAATTGGTCCAATCAGCTTGATGTGCTGTCTTGGAAGTCCAAGGTTTATCATGAATGTTTTCTTTTGTGTTTTTCTTATTTTTCAAGTTTTTATTTGATTTTTTGGTTGACTGGTTGGTGGTTTTGAGGTTGAGCAGGTCGACCTGTCTTTGATTGGTGTCGACTCAACAGTCACAGATTTCATCTTTTTGTTGACTGGTGTCGACCTGTCAGGTGAGTGTGTCGACCTGTTTGGTTTCTCTTTGTTCTGGTTTTTCAAATTTTTGTTGTGATACCAATTGTGTATTGTTTGACACTTGCTTGTTTTTGTTTTTCTCAGGACTAGGACTTTTGACAAATTTTATTAAAGGTGCTTTTTCCCTCATTTCACCAGATTTGTCTTTCTTGGAGTTTGTGTTGAAAATCCTAGTCCATGTGTTACAGATTTCATTCTTGTTCCTAACAAGGCATCCAGATTATCTTTTCCTTTTGTAAAGGTTTCAATGACTTGTTCTTTTTCTTTCAACTGGTTTTCTAAAGTTTTGATTTCATCATCACTTTGTTGTTTTTCTTTTTGTTGCAATTCCAGTTTTTCAGACAATTTCTTAAAGTCATTGTTGGCCTTTTGGGATGCAAGCTTGAGCTCATCAATACATTTAGAAGATTTTCTTTTTCTTCATTGAGCTCAGCCACTTCATTTTCCAATTCAGAGATTCTTTTGTTTGTTGATTGGTTATGCAAGATGTTTTCAATTTTCTTCTTTAGATGCTTATTTTTTTTCTTGTTTCAGAATAGTTTTCAACTAATTCAGCATAAGCATCTTGCCAATCATCAATTGTATAATCTTCAAAGGATGTACTTACCTTTCCATCAGAACTGTTTGCCATAAAGCAGATTTCCTCACTTTCAGAACTTGAGGACCTTTTCTTCATTTTCACTTGGATCTTCATCTGACCAAGTGGCAACCATTGCTTTAGGCTTCTTGAATTTATTGATCTTCTTGTATTTTTTCTTCTTGTTCTCAGGACATTCTCCTTTCATGTGTCCTGGTTTGTTGCACCTGTAACAAATAACAACTTCATCAGTTTTCTGATTTCTATTTGAATTGGCATTTGAAAAGGAAGTATTTCTTTTCCCAGATGAGAATTTCTTTTTCCCAGTGAATTTTTCTTTTCTAGATTTTAGAAATTTTCTGAATTGTCTAGTCATGAGGGCAATTCATCCTCATTGGACTCAGACTCATCAGAACTGGTTTTCTCTTGATTTTTATCCTTGTTACTAGATGAAGCTTTAAGTGCTACTGGTTTGGTTTTGATTATGTGCTCTTCATTTCTCTTCAAATTTATTTCATAAGTCATCAAGATCCTATGAGTTCATCCAAAGAGATTTTGGATAAATCTTTAGAATCTTCAATACTGTGGCCTTAGTGTGCCAAATTGATGAAAGAGAGCGCAAGATTTTTCTTACCAAATCAGCATCTGTGTAGTCCTTACCTAGAGCCTTCAGTCCATTCACAATGATCATGAACCTAGCAAACATTTTAGAAATTGTTTCATCAGATTTCATCATGAATAATTCATACTCAGAAACAAGAATATTTGCTTTGGTTTCTTTTACTTGGGATGTTCCCTCATAGAGTAACTCAAGCTTATCCCACATCTCCTTGGCAGATTTGCACATGGAGATTCTTGAGTACTCCTTTGGTGGACTGCACATTGAACCATGTTCATGGCACTGTAGTTCAGGGTGGCCCTCCTAATTGCTCCCTGGTCCAGGTTTCCTCTTCTCCCTGGTTTTCATAGGGACCTACCTCAACTACCCTCCAAATCTCATAGTTCTGGGCTCTAAGGAAGACTTGCATTTATTCTTCCAATAGGAATAGTCAGTCCCATTGAAGAAGGTGGCCTATTGATGGAATGGCCTTCAGCAATGAACCTCTAGAATCCATTGAATCAAAATAGGTTCAAAGAAGGAAACACTTAACAAACAAGCAAGTGAAACACACAGAGCAAACAGAAACACTCAGATCAGATCAGATATGAACCCGCTCTGATACCAATTGTAGGATCGAAAAAGGGATGGACCAGATCTAGAAGGGGGGGGGGGTTGAATAGATCTAGGCCAAAACTGCGGAAGCTTAGCCAATTAAAAGATGTTTTGAAAGAGTCAACTTAGAAAAGCAATTCACAGATCTGATGAGTGATTGTGTGAATTAAGTGATTAAAGTGTGTGATCAAGTTGATTAGAAAGTGATCAAAAATCCTATGCATACATCTAACGCAAGGTGAAGTTAAATCACAGATCAAACCACTGCACATAGATTTTTAGGTGGTTCGGAAATCACACCATGTGATTCCTACATCCACCCCTCACACAGTGAGGCTCCACTATTCAACTTGAATACACCACACACTGGAGCTTGACAACTCCAACACACTGAGTTCAACAACTCACACACAACCTCTAGAGCAAGACTACTCTAGAAACTTGAGCACAACTGCTCAACCACAACCTGAGTGCGACGACTCAACACAATTGAGCACAAAGGCTCACAACCAACTTGCTAGATCAAAAACAACAAGATCCAGATCCTCTAGCAATGATCTGATCCATAAAGAGTTCATTCAAGGAGA
The DNA here is from genome assembly GCA_014218235.1 of Colocasia esculenta. Lineage (NCBI taxonomy): Eukaryota > Viridiplantae > Streptophyta > Magnoliopsida > Alismatales > Araceae > Colocasia > Colocasia esculenta. The sequence goes on along the minus strand of JACBKR010004663.1, from coordinate 9,539 downwards.
CTAGTGCAACAAATCATGCACAATCTCAAGAATGACTCAGAAGAACTAAGGGGAATTAAGGAGTTGTATGTAGAATCCTTGTTCTTCAGATGAACTCCCTTGTAGAAGACTGAATTGAGAAGATGCTTGAACTCTTGAAGTCCCTGGGCGATGCTCTGCAATTTGTGCCCTGGATCTTCCTTGAACTCTTCTCAATTGGCTGCTTCTACTTGATCTGCTCCCTTGGAAGTGATCTCACTTCATCTTCATGGATCAATCTTCACTTCTTGTGCTTGCAAAGATGGGAATTGGCTTGAAGCAGCACAAGGAGAGCAAGAACGGGAGGAGAGCTCTGTCTTGCCGCCAAAGGCGCTTTCTGGAAGGCTCTTCAGGAGTTCTTCTTCTTGGGGGCCGATTAGATAGGTATTTATACCCCATCATGGCCAAAAGAACCCTTGGGGTACGTGGGCACATGATCCAAGGCCGATCCAAGTGATCCCTAGAGTGCCACGTGCCAGGTGGGACTTAAAGTGAAAAAGTTATCGGAGTGTGTCGACACAGTCATTGGTGTGTCGACACACTGTCCCAATTCCACAAAACAGGTTTTCTGGGATGGCTCTAGTGTCGACACACTCACTGGCTGTGTCGACACCTGTCCCATTCTGTAAAATTGGCCCTCTGGAGAGGCCACTAGTGTCGACACTGCCTGGGACTATGTCGACACACTGCCCCAACCTGTCAACTGGGTTCTCTCGGAGCTGGGTCTAGTGTCGACACCACTTGGGACTGTGTCGACACACTTGACCATTTCTTCATGACTTTGCCTTAGGGTTTGATACCCTGTGTCGACACCAGTAGTGGGTGTGTCCACACTACCCTTGCAAGAAATATATGTCCCTGAAAAATAAACACATAAATCATTAGTCCAATGTATTATCATGAATATATATGATAAAATATGTTTGGAAACATGCTTTTTGAATATTGTTATTACATATGTGATGTATTTAACATGTTCCATTTATTGTGCAATAAAATCACAACTTGTCATCATCAAAATTATGAGGGGAAATGTATTAAATTCACACTCAACCCAACATCAAGAAGAAGGCATATTACATATAACCTCACTACCTACTACATTATTCTACTCTCAAAATAATCTAAAGACAAACACTATGACTGGGACACGCTCATCACTCTGACGTATTCCCATCCATTTCTTGGCCTTCGTCTTTCACATCAAAGTCACATAAAATGTTGAAAAGTAGGAAATAAGCAAACTAGCCTAGTAGGATTTATATCTCAATGTGCAGGCAATGATATAAGTTATTAACATTTTAGAACTGGCAGACATGATTATCAAGATATGCATGAATGAAAAATCCAATTAAACACGATACGTGAACAAGATAGATTAAACAAGAATGATTGAAGAAGATGTAGAATGATGTAACAAGATAGCACTAGCAGTATGTACAAACACGCAAGATATCACTTAATTGCAAGAACGCAGGATGGCCATATCACGCAAGCAAGCACGCACGAGCATGAACTTTTAACACTTAACAATTAATCAAACACGAAAACACTAATGTGCACTAAGGATCTATGCCACCATATAAGGCACACTAGGACACGTGTATGCGGTTATTGCATCTTGCATTCAACACGACACTATTTCGTAGCGCAGATGCAACGCCAATAATTATTATACCCCACAGTTAACAGTATATTTATGACTGTCTATCATTGGGGCTAGACTGGAGCCCTTGGACACTCGCCGTTCCCGACCAGAATCTCACAATTTTTAAATGTAGATACCCACAGTCATTCATGGCCAATAACATGAGTTTCAAGAAGTATATAGATCAATATCACGTTCATGATGATTTCAAGAAAGACAAGTCATCTGAACATGATTTCATGATAAAAAAAGTCGAGAGAGAATTTCGGAGCGTAACGTCGCAATTTACACTTTTAGTTATCTCTTTACATTAATGCCTTAAGTCCATGATTATAAATCCACACTCACGAGAAAGAGACGAGAGAGGACGTGCATGCTATCTCCAGGGAACTTCGATGGTACAACCAACTCAGTCTCCATGGAATGGCCGACGGAGAGTTTCCAATCCCCAAGAAAGGGCTGCCTATATGTGCAAGAGTGTAGTGTAGAACGTGCCTCAATGTCACAATCCACCGGTTTTAAAACAAAGCGGAAAGCAAGTAACACGATGACATAATATAGAACACACATTTATGTCAACATGCTTTGCAGTATTTTAACATGATATTCATCCACTTTAACAAGTTAGATCACCAAGATGAACATTTCAGTCTCATTAGGAATAGATCAAGCAATTAAGAACAATTAGAACAAGCATCCATATCTTTATGTCTTATTCATGGGTTAACAGGTTTTAAGCCACTGAACAAGCTGGGCTATATGTCTATGACACATAACATGCAAGACTTACACTTAAAACTGTGAAAATAGGTCTCGGGTAGGCCTTAAAATACACGATGGGTTCAATGGTCGCATATTTCAAAGCTTCTGGCAGTTAAAACAAGTCTACAGTCGGTCTTCTAAATCGCGACGGAGACACCTGTCGCATTCAAATGGCGACGAGTTAGTCAGACACATTCAAAATAATTGATGTAAACAATAGATTCCTAAATAGAACGCGATGGGTATGTTGGAAACTTTCATGCGACACACTCAAATATGAAATAGAAAACCAAGGGTGGAAAACAGATAAATCGCGACGCCATGTGCGGTCGCATTTAGGGCATGCAATAAAATCAAGACGGCATACAGTTTGATGTTGTCGGATCATGTCAGCATGAAGTAAAACACGACGATCTTGGCCATCGCCTTTAAGGTAATCATGACGGGTTTGCGTGTTGCGATACCAGTTCTCTAAATCGCGACGGCTGGTCTGGTCGCCATTTAGGGTTCAACCGAAGACGGTAAAAACATTGCAATCATGCATGCATGGCCTATAACTCGAGATCTAGGGCTCTTTAGACAAAACTATGAACATTAAAGTTGTAGACGACAATGTTTTCAGTTGGACTCAATTTGGTCTTGGGATGCGTGAAACATGTTATGAACACTAAAAGCGCTAATCATGCGTGATGTTTGGAAAACGCTTAATACTAATAGCATGCTCGTTAGAAATTAGGCAAAATAGGTGCATACGAAACTAGACACGATGAGCTTTAACATGGTATAGGATTTATTCAAGTTTGGCCCGAGAACACCTACCTTTAATCGATTCCTAGAAGGGTCCTCTGCGGGTCGATGCAAAATGATGATGGGGAAGAGAGCTCAGGTTGGGGGCGATCTCCACCTCCTTTGGTGCTCTAGCTCTGCTTCTCACGACCCCAGCAAGTTGGTAACTTGCCCACAAGGGGTTTATGATGAGTATTTAAGGGTTTAGGGTTGTTTAGGAGTCCTAATGTGTCTAGGAAAGGGAGACTCCGAGTTTTGGCAAATCCTTTCCTAATCTTGAGGATTCCACCCCAATCTGAGTAGGATAGACTTTAGGAAACTTCATGCTATGGTTGGGCACGAATTTGGGTTGCTATAGAAGTCTAATTGTCTTAGATTTTACCCTAATTGCCCTTTCTATTTTATGCCCAATTAGAACTACAAATTTTGGGGATTTATGCTATTTGGGCGTTTATTCTCTAAGAGTGTATGTTCAGCCCATAAAAATATTTTTGATAATTCTAACTGTTATTTTTAATTTATTCTTATTTTTCATTTATTAATTTTCAGGGTGCTACATTTCCTATTCCGATTCAAAGTAGATTTGACACCTATGAGTTCAAAAAATCATAATTGGTGCTAAGTGATCCAAATCAGATGAAACCGCTTCTGTTAGTTAGAGTATTTCCTATACAATGTATAGTAAAAGTAATCGAGAAATAATAATCGATTGGCAGGGTAACAAGATGTATTGTAACTGTCTATGTGAATCTGACACAGTACTAATGTATGGGCTAATACTCTTTGTACAAACAATGAAAATTGAAGAAACCAATGCCAAATGAAACTAGACTGATGGGAGAACAAGTTCTATGTTACATGTTTGGTCTCGAAACGACTCCACAAAAGGATATAGAACTCGTAAGACAGATCAGGGTTTTTAAACGAGACATCACAATATTCTAACATGCAAGATTTAATTCACAAAATCCACATGATAGAAATTAGGGAAAATAGTAAGAACATGATCTATACACATATATGCATGCATGACGAGCTTAATTAGAATTTGGCATTGAGATGGCCTACTTTTGGGTTGAATAAGATTCGTTCTTCAGAAAACCCTAGTTTCAACCAGTTGGAGTAGAACGCCTAATTCTCACGATCTTTGGTGATGATCTTGAAAGGCCTTGTTTGCAAGTTGCAGGTGGAGATGAGCATGAGTTGCTTCTTGCTTTAGCTTTCTCCTCGAGATCTCCAGCCACCACAGCCTCCAAGCATGACCTCAGCAACCCTAGGGGTCGTCCCATGGGAGAGAGGGGGCTTATTTAAAGGGGGATGGGTCTTTAGTTGCCTAATTATTAGGAAACTATTAGGTACGAGTTTGAGTGTATCCTTTTCATAAATTGAGGATTTCTCTCCCCAATTCGCAATGGGAAGAATATGGAAACCTACCTTAGGTGGTAACCATGAATTTGGGCTTGGTTTGAAGTCCAATAGATGTCTATTGGGTGAGAATTTGCCCTTTTAGAGTCAATTAGTGAGAAATTCTGAATTTCAGGTTATTTTCCTAACATGAATTTATTCATGGCCCAAGGGTCATCTCTTGGCCCAATTTTCTTGATGGATGGTGAATGAATGATGGTGAGAGTCCATCATAATGTTTATAATATTTTTTGAATTATTTTTATACGTGTGATAATAGGTTTCCGACTTATTTCATAATTATGATAATAAGTCAAAAGAATTCTTAAACTTAGCCCAAACTATTTTTATTAGCCCAAATTTCTTGGTGGATCATTAGAGGATATTATTTAAGTCCAACTATGATTTTTATTTAATTTTCTAACTCATCTAAATATATGTGATAATGATTTTCCGACTTAATTATGAATTATGATAATAAATCACAAAATGCTTTAAACTCGGTTAATCAGATTTTTCTTTATCCGAATATCTTCATGAGTCATTTATAAATATTATTTAGAGTTGAACTATGATTTTTACACATTTCTCGATGTGTTTTCATGTTTATGATAATGGTGCGTACATTATTATTATTTTTATATTATTAAATTGTCAATTTTTAATTATCCATAATTTAAATTATGGAATTTTGGGGTGCGACAATAGACAACAAGAGAAGTAGGCCACTCCAAGCTCCAAACCATCCAGAAGTCCGGAAGATATCCAAGTGTCGAAGAAGTCCACTTCGCCTTGGCCCTTACCCTCATTTTATAGGAGTTGGAAGGGGGAGAAGGAAGGGCCATCGGCCCATAGCCGCAAGTAGTTAAACCTCACCAATATGGGGTTCCCTCAGTGGTGTTTTCCTACCCTAGGGCCATCGGCCAGGTTTGGACCAAGGTCCATCAATGGGATTTGGCCATTTCTTCTATTTTTTTATTATGGAAGAGGGGAGAAAGGTGGGCGAGGGAACCCCCTTCCCATGGTGGAAAAACCCACCGAGGAGAGTGTCCTCTCAACCGTGTTAGGCCGCTGCCAAATGGGAAAACCCCCCGAGGGGTCTCCCATAGGAAAACCCCACCAAGGTGGGGTCCCCTTTGTCGCGGACACCCTTGGTGTGGTTTGCCAGCCAAATGTGAAATTCCACCGATGGAGATTCCTTTGGCGCAAACCCAACCGAGGGGGGTGGTTTCTGGATGGGTTTTTTAGGTTTTTTGGACTCATAGGATTTGAGATTTTGGGGGTTTAATATATTTGGATTTTCTAGTTTGATGCCATTTTTGGAATTTTAGGAAATTAAAAAGTTTTAGGGTTTTGAGAAATTGAATATTTTTGGACTTTTAGGAATATGGTATTTTCTATAATAGAAAATTTCAAGAATTTTGGGATTTTCTAAAAACTTGTTTTTTCTACATTTTGGGTTTTTGATGTTTATGGGAATTGGGAATTTTTTGGGTTGTTTTGGATGTTTTTTGGTGTCATCAAATACCCCCTACGGGATGTGTCGGAGCTGAAGGCGAAGGTAGACATCCTTTGCACTTCCCAAAATTTGGCCCCATGGTCTTAGTGGCACTGCAAGGAACTGGGTTGGAAATCACGACAATACTTCAGGGAAGTGACACCAATTAAAAAACACAAGAAATTACTATTGCTAAATAAAACGATACGAAGGAAATACCACAGGCAATTAATTTAGAGATTCCAACTTGCATATGTTGCACTGAGAAAAGGAAGCGGAGATCACCTGATAATAAGGGTGAAGGTAGTTATCCATAGCAAAATTGCCTTGACATGTACCATGCATAGGCTGCTCTTGCCTCATATGGCATATCACTGTCTGTAGGTGCCACACCAGCTGTTTTTTCTGCACATGCATATATGAATATCAGGATTTGTCAACATAAATAAGTAATCAATCACATAAGAGAGTCCAGAATGACTTAAGAAGCACATTTTTACCAGTACTGAATGACTTTTAAAAAGGCACCTTTTGCAGAAAGTGATAGGATTGAATCATGCAATTATTAATAGATAAAGTTGATAGGAAACATCTAATTAAGACAATAACTCGAGTGTGGGACATACAAGTGTGCATTTGTACATGTCATTTACTCCTCAACAAGAGACATTCATTTTTGCACTTTTCTTCTTCCCCTTGTAAGTGGAAGGGGGCAGGGTGGGTGGGTCACTGGAATCGCCTAGATCATATGCATTTCTTTGTAAACAAAATCTAACCATTGGCAAAAGCATTATTCTCTAGCAAATCCTGTGAGTACCAGCAATTTTGTTGAATGAAAAAAGCTGACGCACCAGAGGGCAGAGGCCTATTGAGCCAAGCTACTATGTAGGTGAAAATTATAATCACAAAAGCACTGTACCATCAATATGGACTCAGATTAGCAGCAAAGATCCAAAATAACTGGACAATTTGTCAGGCAACCTGCCAACTCAATACAACCTCCCATTTGTTGAGCCAACCCTAATTTTCTGTCAAGCAGTTACCAATGGAGAACTACCTACAGAAGCCACAACATTCCACATAGTTCAATCATGTTGAATCACTAAATGCAAAAATCTTAAAGTCATTTCTAAGAAACATAAAATTATCGTAGCCTTTGATCAATATCGCTTTCTGAGATCTCTTCTCCTCTGAAGCCTTGAAGGCAATCTTAAAAACTAATCCTATATTCCTTGCTTCACACAGAGGAGATTGGCCTATCCAAAAATAAAAAGAAAAGAACATTTTGTATTTTAGTGTGTTTTCATTACATTGAATATTTAAATAATAGATAAATTAAGTGATGACCATAATAGATTAATTTAAATGATGACCTTCATGTACTGTTCAAAGATTTCTAATTGGATTGCATGAAGGGAAAAATGACAAAGCAACCATTTCATCCAATGGAGCGAAATAGATATCAGGGAAGAAGAGCAATAGTGGGTGACTGGTGGAAGAGGTGAGAGCAGTAGCGATGACAAGTAGTTATGGTTGGATGACAACATACATCTTCTTTACATTTTTCTATTCTCTCATTTCTTCTCCTATTTCCACCCAAGGAATGGGGGACATGTCATGTCCCGACATTCAAATATATCCATAAATGCTGTAACGTGAGCAAAAAGGAAATCAGGGACAAATCTTTGAATTTTTTGAGCGAACATTGTAGTAAGACCTACCACGACCTAATAAACGACGATTTTAAAAAATGATAGAGTTTTAATATCAGGGAAGTAAAACTCTTTAATTACATTCATAAAGTAGTGCAGTGGAATATTACAATATTGTTTTCACCAACTAAGGGTTCTAGGTTCAATATTTACAATATCCTAGGTTGCTAATATCTAAAGGAAACTCGAGTTGCTAATCATGAAGAGTCTCTCAACACACAATTCCCTGGAGAGTTTGCCCCATGTAGGATTCCTGAAAGGAAAGTAGGAATACATGAGCGGTTGTGCCCAGTAGGATTTGCCTTCTATAACAAAAGTAAGGTACAAGATATCATGGAAAGGAACCACAAGTGTGCATATTATACAATGAGAGAATGTAATTGGTATGCAAAAGATTTGTAGCAGTACTTAAAAAGATAATAGTAAAAGGAAAGAGTTGTTCTGAATCAAACAGTAAGCAAGTATAATATAGTTCATCACATAGTTTTATGGAAATGCAGACTAAATGTAGCAGTAGGTGGTGTCATGCCAAACACCCAGTTGATCCATTTTCGATCCGTACGGCCAGTAATCGAATTCAGGTGCACCTCCCGGGACTGGACCAGCCCCATTTGCACATGCATTAATTCAAGAGAGTCCGAAGACCCAAAGTGTGTTATACCATTTCCACTAGACTATTATTCAAGTATGGTCTTTGAGCTGAGGTCAAGTTCAAGAATCTCATTGTAATGATAAAAGAGGCAAGTATGAAGGTTCAAATAGCCATAAGAAAATTCGGATAAAATGGCATTCTGAAACTAAAATGGGGAAATCGGTAGATAGTTCAAGGAATTTCGATCGTCTGACCTAGCCAATGCTTGGTTCTTGTTTTTCCTGATAAAATTGGTCGACCTGAAAAACCAAATCGATCGACCGAAAAGGAAAAATCTGTAATATCCTGGCTTCTTGGCTTTTTGTGAGGCTTTTGGGTGACTGACTCCTAACGTGCCCAGGCTGGGCGACGCATTAGTGAGGCGTCGGGGTGGCCCGACACGACAGTCAACCTTGTCGCGCCCGGCTTTCATATCGCATTCTTATCATGCCCGGTCAACGGGATGTGACAGTCTTCCGTGGTCTTGGTCGTTTGACATCAGTTAGGGTGGCAGGCGTGTCAGTACGACTTGTCAGGTTGTCGTGGCGTCCCTGAGGGATGCATTGGTGTCGCTGTCAGTTGATTCATCGTGTTAAGGTTCTTAACGTGACGCATCACCCTATCGAGACTTAGGTGCTGGAGGCTTAAGGCCTTGGCCGGTGACCCTTCTTCCCTCTTCTTCTTCCCCTCTCTTCTCCTCCCTCTGGTGGGAGCTCTGCCTCCCTTTCTTCTCTTTGTGAGTTTCAGGCAAGGAGGGTCGTGCGTAGTGCCATGGCGTTTTCGAGCTTGTGTGGAACGAGGAGGAGGTGGCCAATCCAACGTGAAGGTCCCCAACGGTCTATTTCTTCGTTTAAGGTAGGGATTGCTTGTACCATTCTCGATCTGAGTGGATAAGGAGCCCCTCGTGCTTTCTAGATAGTTTAAATAGCTTCTCCATGCTCCCCCTCCCTCGTGTGGTGTGTTTGTCGCTCATGGGCAGCCTCGGGATGGAGCATCCCGCGGTCCATCTTCCTTCTGGTGTCTCGACTACGGTGTGCATCGCGACACCATAGGAGGTATCCGTCCAGTCGGACGCGATCA
>JACBKR010004662.1:0-22641 GCA_014218235.1 Colocasia esculenta | reverse complement strand
CCCAAATCGAGTCATTGCCCCTTCTAGATCGAGGCAAACCCGAAACAAAGTCCATAATGACAGCTTCCCACTTCCACACTAGGATCTCCATCCTTTGCATAAGGCCGGATGGTCGCTGTCGCTCGGCTTTCACTTTCTGACACACCAAACACCTAGACACATAATCCGCTACATCCTTCTTCATGCCGGACCACCAAAATGATCTCTTCAAATCCTGATACATCTTAGTGTTACCCGGATGAATAGAGAATCGCGATCTATGAGCCTCCGCTAACACATGCTCACGGACATCTACTAAATCAGGAACACAAACACGGTGCTGAAATCTAATCACACCGTCCTCATCACGAGCAATGCCTGCCTTGCCCACTAACTCTAAGAGTCTAGGGTCGGCTCCCTGTTGCTCGATCACCTCATCCAAACTGAGGACCTAAGGGATAACTGAGCTACAAAGCCTGACATAGCGATGGCTCTAACTCAGTCAACGCGCAAGCCGCATCTTCCAACATCTTCCAATCCTGCTGGAGAGATGGCCTCCTTCTACTCAGAGCATCCGCTACGACATTCGCCTTCCCAGGTGATACTGAAGGTCGAAGTCATAGTCCTTCAAGAACTCAATCCATCTCCTCTGCCTCAAGTTTAATTCCTTTTGGGAAAAAGATACTTCAAGCTCTTGTGGTCGGAAAACACCTCAAATCTGACACCATAAAGATAGTGCCTCCAGATCTTTAGTGCATGAACCACTGCTGCGAGCTCCAAATCATGAGTCGGTAGTTCTTCTCATGCTCCTTCAACTGACGACCATAAGCCACTACCCTTTCTTGCTGCATGGGCACACAGCCTAAACCAATCCGAGACGCATCCGTGTAGATAGCAAAACCCTCTACACCGCTCGTAAGACTAACACCGGGGCTACGTGAGCTTAGTCTTCAACAATTGAAAACTTCTCTCACCTTCTCCGGACCAAATAAACTTCACTCCCTTTCTGGTGAGCTGAGTCAAGGGGCGGCGATGGATGAAAATCCCTCAATAAATCGCCATAGTAACCAGCTATACCAATAAAACTACGAATCTCCGAAGGGGTCTGGGGAATCTCCCAATCCATACAGCCTGGACTTTTGCTGGGTCAACTGCTACACACCAGTACCGGAGATAACATGCCCGAGAAAATGAACCTCGCGCAACCAGAATCGCACTTGCTGAACTTAGCATACAGCTTGTGCTCACGAAGACCTCTAATACTACCCTCAAATGCTGACGGTGTGTGGCCTCGTCCGGGAGAGTAGACCAGCACATCATCAATAAACACTACGACAAAGCTATCTAGATAAGGTCTAAACACCCGGTTCATGAGATCCATGAACGTTGCAGGGCGTTGGTCAATCCGAAAGGAAGAACCAAAAACTCATAATGTCCGTAACGGGTTCTAAACGCCATCTTGGACACATCCTCACTCCGAATCCTCACTGATGATAACCAGATCGCAGATCATCTTAGAAAAGATGACGCATCTCGCAATTGGTCAAACAAATCATCAATACGAGGCAAGGGATACCTGTTCTTTACAGTCCTTGGTTCAGCTTTCTGTAGTCAATGCATAACCTAAGTGACCCGTCTTTCTTCTTGACGAATAATACAGGTGCGCCCCAAGGGAAACACTAGGGCGAATAAATCCCTTATCAAGCAACTCTTGCAACTGCTTCCTTAATTCGGCTAACTCCGCAGTTGCCATCCGATATAGAGCCTTCGAGATAGGAGAGGTGCCCGGAAGTAACTCTATGGTAAACTCTATCTCTCTATCCGGTGGCAATCCAGACAAGTCATCAGGAAAGCACCTAGAAAATCCTGCACTACCTCAATCTCTGCAAGAGTAGGTGACTCATCAGCCTCTGGTACTAATACCACGCTGGCAAGAAAAGCGTCACAACCCTTGTTTTACCATGCGCATCGCCTTCATGGCAGAGATGACCATCTTTCCGCCAAATTCCTTGGCAAGGGTGAGAGAACTCATCCTCACCAGGAATGCGGAAACAATCTCTTCCGACGACAATCCACTAACGCATAGTGCTCCTCTAGCCAATCCAGACCAAGAATAGCATCATAGTCCTTCATCTTTAGCAAGAAGAACACCCTTCTAGGACTCTATCCTCAATGCACACAGGTAGCGACGGAATACACTTCCTAGTCGATACCGTACCCGCAGGGTGTGTACAGACAAAGGGACCTCTAAATCCTCAGACTCTATGCCTGACTCTAGGGCTAACTGCCTTGCGAACCGCTCGGAAATGAACGAGTGAGTAGCACCCGTATCAAACAAACCCGAGCGTGCACACCTAAAAGCAAAACCGTACCTTCGGTGACATGCTCCGCCTGCTCGCCGTCCTCGCGAGCTAAAGCAAACACTCGAGCTGGGCTCGAGGCCTTCCTGGTCTTCCTGTAGCTAGCGCTGCTGCCGCTACTACTGGGGGCTGGCGCTCCGCGCTGGACTCCCTACTGAGTCTTGGGCAATCCTTAATCTTGTGGTCGCTCTGCTTCCACACTTCAAGCACTTTCCCGTAATCATCCAACATTCGGTACCACCATGTGTCTTCCCACAGTGGGACACTCTTTCTTCACACCAGAGGATGTACAGAAGGTACCTGCGAACTGCTGACTGCCACTGATCGCTGCTGGGTCTGGTATAACCGCTTTCTTCTTATCCTGTCGCTGGAACGTCGCTGCTGGCCTCTTCTGCGAAGCTTTCTTTTCCTCAAGGTATTGCTCCATCTCTCCCTCCTGCCTACAAGCAGCACTAAGGGCTTCGTCCAACGTGCGGTGGTCAAATGCCACGAGTCTCGTCCGCAGTGATGGCTTGAGTCCCATCACGAACTTCTTCGTCTTCCTGCGCTCATCTGCCACGATATGAGGTGCATACTTAGAGAGTTCAGAAAATCTTGCCTCATATTCCAGCACAGTCATGGAGCCTTGAGCCAAAGAGAGAACTCCTACTCCATCCGATCTTGCACATGCTCGGGGACGAACTTGGCCCGAAAGAGCCTCACGAACTCATCCCAGCCACATCAATAGCTCTGTCCTCAAATCGGGTACGCAGCAATGAAGCCCACCATACATCAGCTCTTTCCGTAGTACACCGCTCCTAGCACCATCTAAACAAATCTAACTTAACAACCATACAAGCATATAAACTAAAAACCTGTAGCATGTAGGTGGCGAATGTAACCTTATCCTCCTCTGCACACCTGACGGCTCGAAAGATCTTTCTCATCTCCCTCATCCAGCTTTCAGCCAACAACGAATCGCTCTCCCCCTTAAAAAAGGGTGGCAGCATCCTCTTAAATCTTTCCATGGTGGAGGTCCACCATGGTCCTGAGCTGGTACTTGAGCCTGCTACATACCACAAGCATTCACAATCAACAACGAATTGCATAATTAATAAAACAGACTATTATTCATTTTATTAGTCTAACCTGAGCCTCCAACTGTGCCTGGAGTGCTGCCTGTGTGAGCCTGCGTCTGCATGGCTTGCACCAGACCTTGCATGAATACTCTATAATCCACAGGCGGCGGTGGGGGAAGTACAGGACCTTGCGGTGCTGGGCATGCTGCTCCGCCCGCTCGTCACGTCTCGGCTCGTCCTCACGGGCCGGCGCTCCACCACGCCTACCTCTCTCGAAGCCATGGCTGTAATAAATTTCAGCCACCATTAGAGCTAGGTTACTAAGTTTTCTAACCATTTTCTTATCTATTTTTCATTTGTTATTAATCAATTCTACACATGTGGACATTTCTATGTAGACTTAGCATGTAATGAAGATGATGACTTATGTATATTCAAGTGCAATCTCAATCGGTGTCTCTGATACCAATCTCTGTGACGACCCTCATTATACCGGTACGGTTATACCAACCCACGTCGGTATAGCGAGCGTCATCACAGTGGGACATTTACCCAACAATAACATTCAGCTGAGATACACGTGAATATAAGAACAGAGTAGCGGAAGTAAAAGAACCACTGTCTTCATTTCATTCATCATCCACATTAACATACATATTTCGATAACATTTAAGATTAAAAGTCCACATAATTTAAATTGCTGAAAATCAATACATAGATGTCCATACTTATACATTCTTCCATGATAATGCTAGTACAATGTTCAATTTACATACTATGAAAATCACAAAACGTCACAAGTACTCCAACACTCTAATCTCCGCGCTCGGAGTCGGTCTCCAACGTCTCCTCCACAAGTGTCTCGTCACCAACTACACCTGTACGCCGAAGCAAGTAGTGAGTCTAAAAGACTCCGCAAGTAATTCCCACATACTGTACATGCACATATCATAGTAGGTTCTACATACACGTTCACAAGACACAACATGTAGCATGCTTGACATTAAATTTTACAACCTATCATGGTGAATCTACAATTTAAACACATGGACTATGCTTTCAGATTTCCTAAATAGAGTCACCCATCACATGCTTTCTATTCATCTCCACATAAAATCTACTTTCACCAACTAAGACATGAAGCCATTAACATAAATTTCCGAACATGCATAAAGGAAACATACCTAACATGGAATCTACACATTCCTACACATATACGTAACCATTTTACATGCTTTAAGCTTGCTGGTTTTACATGCTTAAGCAACCATAATCTAACACATGAGAGCTACAACAACGATTAAATCACAACATGTGAACAACCAAGCATGGAAGTTGTTTATATATGCTTAACAATTATCCCTAGCATGGATTCTAGGCATTTTGCATACATCATGATCATAACATAGTAAAGCTACTGTTTAAGCATGATTTCAGATTGTCATAACATGGATTACAAACTCACATCCTCACATTTTGGTTTCACATTTTTACACAATTTCAATTCGCATATTTCACACTTTACACATGCACTTTTACACATTGTTCACATTCACATTTTTCACATGAACACATACACATTTACACATTCACATTTAGTGCCGTGACACATAGTTCAAACCACCAAAGAAGGACACAACACATCACATCACATAGATGCCATCTAGGCAATACAATGGCGACTCTTGGACTGCGCAGACCGGGAGAACAAGTCTCCACCCTAACCAATGGTACTTGTCCACCTCCAGGATTTCCCCCTAATGCCCTTAGGGTCACAACACATTGAACATTCTCAGGGGGACCTTTCCCTGGTACGGTTCCACTGCCCTCTACGGAAGCAGTGTCACATTTGGCACAAGTTACACATTACACATTTTACCGATTTTAACCCATATATTTACACATGTCACTCTCATTTCATTCACTTTCTCACTCACATGCACACTTCTCTGTTTTTCCTAACATGGCACTACAATTACAGGAATTTAGTACTCAGGAATTTCACTAATCAGGTTGCTATATATAAAATCAAATCATTTTACAACGGCATGCATTAGTTTCACATTTTTACATGAAAATTCATATTGCATCATATACTGGTCCAAATGACCTGAAATTTTAACCACAGCTAATTTCGGGTTTAGGATTCTTCATGCCAAATTTCAGATTTTTCTAAGCTAAAACGAAATTTCAGAAAATCTAACATTAAATTCACATGCTATCCACAATTCAATTTTGCATGGAGTTGAACACCATCACAATTTTAAAATTCACTGTCTGAACCTAACAGGCATGGAGCTACAGATTTATTCCTGAAATTCGTGGGCAATACATGATTTATCGAAGATTTATCATGACCTATGCATGATTTCTATCTCCCATACAACATTTTCATTAATTCACACAAGCATGGAAAAATCTCAAATTTCAGAACAGAGACTGACTAATACATGCATGACCCATAAATGTAGGACATTCAGACTCGTCCTAAATCATACAAACAAAGGTTTGACAAGATTAGCAATTCATCATACATGTATTTCCCGGAATAAATAAACTCTATCATTTACCACCTTGCACAAAATCCATCCACACACCACATTCACTAGTATACATAGTACATAAGAGATTACATTATATCCTCATCGTGAAACATATCGAAATTAATCATGTAGAAGGGCAGAACAGCTTGCTGTTCTCTCAAGGACTTAACGGCAAGCTATGGCCGCTAATTAATGTTAACGGCACAACCGCTGGACGCTAAGCATGATCTTAGCGGCAATGGATATTGCCGTTAATGTGGTCTGTGCAAAACACAGACCCGAGCTCCAAAGATGGGGTGAATTTGGGGTCTAGGACACGATGGAAAATATATAAAAATGGTAAAACCATCCTAGACACATACATGAACACTATGGGTAGGGTACTTGCCTTTTAGGTACACTCCAAAGGATCAAAAGCTTGGTGAAGCTCTCCTTGGGCTGTCCCAAGAAGCTCCCAACCAGCCTCCAAGATGGCCTTCCTCCGGCTTCTTGAGCAAGCTCCAGTGCAACCGAGGTTGGGGATGCCTTCCTCGATGATCCAGCAAGCTCCTTGATGCAGCAGGTGGCCAGATCAAGCTTCAGAACTTCAGATTTTGGGTTGCAAAGGTGGGGGTTCTCATAGTCCGAAAATAGGGTTTCAATCCTTTCTCTTCTTCCTCTCTTGCAGGGGCAAAAGAGAAGGCTTAGGGTTGTAAAATGGCTCTGAATATAGGAGAGGGGTTCTCCTATCACGCAAGGGTGACAAGATGGCCTTTCAGACCGTTGGAGACAGCTCCCCAATGGTTGGGGTAGCTTGTTCCCGAAATTCTGGCTCTGCAACGCATGCAGGTCAGAGAAGTTGGCGTCCACATCGCTGGACGCTAGGGTTAGTGTTGGCGTCTATATGGTTGACGCCGACACCACATCGACGTCTGTTGATATTGACGCCAATCTGGCCTTCGGCCAGAACTCTAAAACATGCAGAAACCATGTACGTCTTATACCTATATATACATATGCCATTATCATGTACACACTACCAACATATCATTTATACATTATTTACAACTAATTCATACACATGCACACAATAGTATACTAACTAGTACTTACGTAGATATTTACATACGCACATACACAACATGAATTATTTACATGCAATACAATAATGCAACAAAATTCGAGGGCCTTACATGTCACGTTCTGGTGCTGGCCCGAGTCCGACGGGAATCAACATGTCTTGGATTGCTGTCCAGACTTGCCTTTCTTCGACATAGGGTGATTCAAAAATCAAGAACAAAAAGTACAATCGATGAAAAATCATGGATTCAATTTTAAAATACTCTAGACATACAAGAGTACTCCCAGTAAATAAGAATTGGTAAACATTCATGGTTTCTACATGGTTTAGTCAGATCAAACATAGAGGATAGAATACTGGAAATAGTTGGGAAGCAAGATTTAATTCGCAAGACATGGTGGATGGAATTTAGGGCTTTCAGGGGCTAAAGAAGCCTAACATCCGTCAGTCCTTACAGTAAAAATCTCATGGCATGAGGACGAGTATACATGAAGATATGAATTTAAGAAGAGGGTTCGGGGTCATGAAGTTCACAGAACTTTGAAAATTGAGAACTAAAGATTTGCTCGATGGAAAAATATGAAATTAAGGGGCTTTTGTTCCTAATGGACGAGACATCCTACAGAAAAAATTTCATGGTTATGCTTGGGAGAATGCCTACCTTAGTCGTTTCCTTCTCTAGGGCAAGAACTTGAAGAACACGGGAGGAACTTGGGAGATCCCTCTTCTCCACAAATTATCTTCCTCTTGGCCTCTCTTCCTGGTCCAGCAACCCCTTGGCACAAGCTAGTGTTGCCCAGTTGACGAGCCAGAGGGGGGTGAATGGGTCTTTTTCAAATATTTGATTAGTACCTGTATTAAAATATTCATACAAAGATGTTCTTCGATGAAGGTTAGTAAAGGTTAGTATAAAAGACAAACACACAATAAGCAATCACACAACACAAGGAATTTCCTGGTTCAGACCTCCTCTCCTTAGGAGTCCTACGTCCAGTCCCTGAGCAACAACTCAGGATTCCACTAACTAGGGTACAGTCCCCCTATGGACACTACAACACCCAGCCCAGCTGGTCTTCCTTCACACGAAGGGAACTACAAACACCTGGATCCCTCACCAGGTCTTCCTTCACAACAGAAGGGAACTACAACACCCTGGATCCCCACCAGGTCTTCCTTCACAACAGAAGGGAACTACAACACACAAGAATAAGCAGGAATTCAAGCCCCTAGATCAAGCTTTAGCAAGACAAGATCTGAAGCTACTAGACTGAGAGCAAATAATCTAAGCAAGGCAGTCTCTCAGAACTACACTGGCTCTCTTAGGATTTCTATTACAGCACACAGAGCAAAGAGCTAAAGACACACTAGAATTGAATTCTTGGCTCTCGGATTCTTTTAGACGATCTGCAATGCTTGTAGTATTCGATGGTAGGTCTCACTTCTCTTGTTATTTTTCTTCTAGAGCTACTATCTTGTATTTATATCTCCAATTTGAAATGTAGTCGTTGAAGTAACCGTTGTCTCTTAGTTTGGTAGACGTTAGACTGCTTGACACTTGGAAGCTTCTAGTCAACAATCTTTTATCCATTTGAGCACGCAAAGAGATAGGGTCTTCTGGCGTCTATATGGTCCAACGTTGTATGACAGAATGTCTTTAGGGCCCTGCATACATTAAATGCTAGAACAGTAGACAGCTAGACTGTCTCTTGATGTCAGAAGACGTTGATGTGAATATTCACCAAAATAGCAATGTCAAATAGCTTGTTCTAAAAGATGTTACAGAATATGCACGATAATGAAAAGATATCATCTGCATGCATGCAGAGATGCGTTCTGTCTTCATTAAATGCACAGCTGTCAGATAGATATGTGAAGACTTTTACTATTCAACGCTTTCAGAAATAAGATAATATCAAGTCTATATAAAACATAAAGTCAATGCCTATATGACTTATGAAATCGTTATGATCAAGTGTTTACTGAAGAAATCGTTATGAGCACTTAACAAGTCGTTATAGAAAGTAATCGTTGTATTCATTCAAGGAATCGTTATGAATACTGAACAAATCGTATATAGAAAGCAAATCGTTATGAGCTCTAAAGAAATCGTTGCGCGAAGCAATCGTTATGAGATCGCAAAGCAAATCGTTATGAGCTCTAAAGAATCGTTGCGCGAAGCAAATCGTTATGAGCTCGCGAAGCAAATCGTTATGAGCTCTAAGAAATCGTGCGCGAAGCAAATCGTTATGAGCTCGCGAAGCAAATCGTTATGAGCTCTAAAGAAATCGTTGCGCGAAGCAAATTGTTATGAGCTCGCGAAGCAAATCGTTATGAGCTCTAAAGAAATCGTTCTGCGAAGCAAATCGTTATGATGAGCAAATCGTTACGATGACTTAAGGAATCGTTGCAATGAGCAAATCGTTACGATGACGTAAGGAATCGTTGCAACGGCAAGTCGTTACGAGTTCTAAAGAAGTCGTTATGATAACTTAGGAATCGTTACGACGGGCAAGTCGTTACGAGATCTAAAGAAATCGTTGCGATAACTTAAGGAATCGTTGCAACGGCAAGTCGTTACGAGTTCTAAAGAAGTCGTTACGATAACTTAAGGAATCGTTACGACGGGAAGTCGTTACGAGATCTAAAGAAATCGTTGCGATAACTTAAGGAATCGTTACGGGAGCGACTTGTTGTAAACAAACAATGTTACTGTCTTATAATGAAATCGTTAAGACACATATGAAATCGTTATAGCTTTATGAAATCGATATACAGAAGGAAGTCGTTGTGATTCTCAACAGAAGTCGATGTGGACTTAGAGAAATATCATCTTGAAATAATTAATGCTTCATAAAGATAACACTTACCAATATTGGCTTGTTTGTCGTTGGTGTATTTCCTGTACTTAGACTTCATAGAATATGTGTTAGAAATTTTGATAGGGTTTGTTAATCACCAAAATAAATATGTAATTAAAATTACATGGGGACAGACTGATCATCAGCTAGGGCCGGCCATGAGGTTTTAGAGAGTATTTAAGCTTCTCCTCTTTCTATTTCCTATTTGGACTCCAATTCCCTTTAATTCCGAGTTTCTTATTCTCCTCTCCCCTTTTTAAGCAAGCGATCTCCTAATTGGGTTGAGAGAGAGGGGATTTCGTGACCAAGCAATTGGAGTAAGTTTAGGATTCCAAATCCAACTCAAATCACTTATTTTAATGCATTAAATACCCTCTTTTATTTAAGTAATATTTTAGTTACGAATTTTAGATATTTTTTTATTATTCGCCTTTTTAAAATCTCTATTTTAGCCTACTAATGTTTAATGGGTCCATTTAACAAAGCCCATTAATTCTTTTCTTTTAATGGGTTTTAATTAATTCTCCTTTCTTTGATTTTCTGATTATTTTAATTAGTTTTCTGTTATTTGATTTTTTTCTAATTTTAATATTATTTTATATTTTATTTTTCGAAAAAATCCAGGTTGCTACAGTCCATTTATAAAGCCCATCATTTAATGGATTTTAATTATCAGAATTCCCCTTTTATTTAGGGATTAATAGAGTTTTGAATTGTAATTTTTCTTACTTGAATTTATTCATAGGCTATGATGGGTCCATTGGTCCAATTCCGATAATGGGTAATCAATATATGATGTTAGAAGTCCTTCCGACAAGTTCATTTAATTTAAGAGCAAATGTATTTCTGTGTTAATGGTTTTCCGACCTAGTTTCTAATTTGGATATTTAGTCGCATTGTGTCGTACACTTGGCAATCGGGATTTTCGTTGTATGAATTTCTTCGTGGAACTCTTAGGAATAATGTTTGGGGTTGAATTATAATTTTTACGAAATTTTTTGATGTGTTCTTGTATATACGATAGTGGTACGTATTTATAAAAAAATATATTTCGAATTTAGGGGTATATTCTCTTATTCCATTTTTAAAACCTATTTGGCCTATTACTTATCGTTATTTTAATAAAGTTAATTTATGAGGATTCACATTTAGAGATTAATAGGTATTGTCAAAATTCATATTATTCAGATTATTCTTCTTGCCTACCTTCTATTTTCGATTTAATATTTAAATATCATTATTTTATTACTATTATTTTTTAATTATTATCATACAATTTTATTTGTTTAAAAATTTGGGGTATTACAACTTCTCTATTCTTTTATTTTATGCCTCATAACATTATTGAAGATTAGTCGTATAGTCTATTCTTTTCAGAATGCTACGTGTCTTACAAAGACATGTGGTAGTATGCTTCAGAATATCTAGTTTCTAGATTTTAAGGAAAAGCTCCTTGAAGTTGTACTGCGCGCTAAGCAGGTGTCCCATTACTCTTGAATGCTCACCTAACCCTATACTGTTCAAAGGACAGATTATCTGTCTGTCAGGAACCGATAGATATCTGTTAGAAATTATATGTCCCTTACTTGTTATATATTTTATATATCACAAGACTAATCCCGAGAAAAGGAAAAGACTTGGTAAGGTGATTGCATAAAATCAGGAAGAACAATCTAAAGAAGAGTCATACAACTAATTCTATAGCCTGAAGCTGTTAAGACTCAAAAGACAGAAGAATTGCTCTCTGATGATCTGATCTTAGCAGTCTTCAAGTCTCAAGACCCAACGTTCAAATTCAAATGGCTATTTTCAAGTGGTTGCTTTCAAACGGGAAATTTCTGAAGACTATATATATAAGCTGAAGTTTGAATTTCAAGCATATATCATTGCAATACACATAGACAACATATACACAACCATATTCAAGCTCAGTAAGAAAAGAGAGAAGAGCTCAAGATCTGAAGAGAGCCTACTTCAAGCTTCAACTTCCAAGCTCTCTTGCATTCAGAAGTCTTTCTCTTTGGGTGGCTTTCTCCTATTGTAGATTTTCCTCTTAGTCCACCCTCTTAGAGTCAGAGATTTCATTCATATGTGTATCTCTTTTTGATCTTCTATGTTTGCTCTTTCATTTGAGCAGACACACTGTGTTTATTTCTATGTAAGAAACCAGCAGAGGGTTTGTTCTTTGTAGTGCCCCTCTGTGAAGGGAAGACCTACAATTTGTAGGTGGTTGTAATACCATTTTGTGAAGGGAAGACTTACTTAGGAGCAAGTGGGTTGTAATACCGCTCATGTTGAGAGAAGGCCAAGTGTTCTTAGCAGTTTAGTGAAATCCCAAGGGGTTCTTGGGGACTGGATGTAGGACTTTCTTTTGGAAGGGTCAAACCATGATAAAGCTATGTGCACTTTGTGTGATTGATTCCGCCAAGCTTTTCACTTGTTTCACAGACATTACACTAAGTACTAATAATACTATCTAGTATTATCTTTCAGATAAATTTATAAAGTGCAAGAAGTCCTATTCACCCCCTCTAGGACATCTAAAACTCCATCCCGATTCAACAAGTGCTATCAGAGCGAGGTCTTCTTAGAATAATCGAAAGATTTGAGAAGAGATGGCAGCTAAAGCTCACAACTATGAAGGACAGTCTGTTACAAGACCACCATTCTTTGATGGTGAAGATTACCAGTGCTGGAAGATGAGAATGGAATGCTTCATCCGAGGTACAGACTTTGATCTGTGGTAGGTAGTAGAGTAAGGTGATTTTACTATACTTGCTTATGATACTTCTGCTAGCTCAACTACTTCCTTGGATTGCAAATCAAACAAGGAAAGGAAGGGACTCACATCTGTCAAGCCAAGTACACCAAGGAGTTGCTAAAGAGTTTGGATTTGAAAATAGCAAGCCACTATCAACGCCTATGAGCACATCAACAAGAATGGATAGTGATAAGGATGGTAAGAAAGTAGACCAAAAAGTCTACAGAGGTAAGATAGGTTCACTACTATATTTAACTGCCAGTAGACCTGACATACTATTAGTGTATGCATGTGTGCTAGGTATCAGGCAGACCCTAAGAATCTCATTTAATTAATGAAAAAGAATTTTTAGATATTTAGCAAAAAACCCATGACTTAGGGTTATGGTATCCAAAATCATGTGAATTAATTTATTAGGATACTCTAATGCTGACTACGCTGGATGCAAAATAGATAGAAAAAGCACCAGTGGCTATTGTCAATTTCTTGCAGGATGTCTGATATCATGGTCCTCAAAGAAGCAAAATTCAGTAGCATTGTCTACAGCTAAAGCTGAGTACGTGGCTACTGGAAGCTGTTGCACACAACTATTGTGGATCAACAGCAGCTTGAGGATTATGGACTACATATCAAGACAATTCCTTTGTTATGTGACAACACCAGTGCTATAAATCTAACCAAGAATCCAGTACAGCATTCAAGAACTAAACATATTGAGGTAGATATCATTTCATTCGCGATCATGTAGCTAATGGTAACATAGATATTCTTTCATTGATACTAATAATCAGTTAGCAGATATCTTCACAAAGGCCTTACCTGAAGAGAGATTTACTTCTCTTAGAAGGGAATTAGGCATGTGTAAATTGTGAGAGAATTATCTGTATAAAACTGAAATATTAATTTTCAGAATATCAATCATTTTTCCTCCTTGAATTTAAGCAAAATTCAAATATTGCTTGTCTGTAAATATCCTTGACGGTTCGTAATTTTAAAAAGAATTTATTTCCTTCGAACCGGTCATTTTGTCCTTTTCTGCCATCATACCGCTCCATTTTGAAAAGTTACTTTACTCTTTTGATATATTTTGAAATCTGTGTGGCAACGATTCACATCACGCCTTCATCTCTTTCTACCTGCCTGAGGCGATACCCTATCGACTTCGGCATCGTCTCTCTGAGATTTGAAGCTCCAAACTCCTTCCCGCAAGAAATTTCTTGAGGGCTTATGTTCCTTTCCTCATCTCAATCCTCCAGAAACCTTCCCAGTTCAAATCCATGGCCGCATCTGTTGTTTCCGGCAGCGTCGGGGGCTATGGAGTCGAGTTCCTCACAGCAGAATAGCAAGAAAGGTTCACCTCTGTGAAGGCAAAGCTCTGTGAAAACAAAGCTGTAGATATTGCAGATTTGTAGAAGAATGGCATGGGGAATGTGATTGCTGCTATAGAGAGGATGAAGTGGTCGAAGCTGGCGACCCTATTAGAGGTAAGTTACCAGACCTCATCAAAGCATTCTATGTGTGCCTGAAGACGGAGGAGGACGGGTCCTTGACATCATTTGTCAAAGGTACCCAGATAGAATCACCTATGAGCTCTTGAAGTCAATATTTGGAGTTTGCACCACTGGTCACAGTGGAGTCCACACTGTGGACATTCAGACGAAGGGGTTAGGGATTGTAGGTCCTGAGTTCCGACTGAAGGATGGAGATTGGACATAAACCAAATGAATGCATTTAATCGCCTATTGCATTTCATAATCTGTCAAATCTTGGTCACTAGGAGTGCCACCTTTTCAACTTGTACAAAGGCGGACTCAGACATGATGTTCTGGCCAATCCAGAACCAGGAGATTAACATGGCCGAGGTTATCCTGGAGCGAATGAAGTTTGCTCATGCTCAGGTTTGGGACACGAAGAACAAATTGAATGTGTCCCTGCCTTATGCTCATCTGCTCACCAAGATCTTTCAACATTTTGGCATTAACTTGTCTGGAGCAGTAGTAGAGAAGATGGGGCAGGCTATCCGCAGCAGGAATTTAAGGAAGAGCGGATTTTCAGTTGTAAACGGTGTATGGACCAAGACATCAATGGCTGAGGGTGAGGCCATCATAGGCGAAGCCCAAGAAGGCCAAGAAGTAACAGCAGCAGCACTAGCAGAAGAAACAGTAACACAACCAGCAGCAGAACAACCAGCAGCAGCAGAGGCCAGAGAAGAAGAATCCATGGTCACTGGCAGCCTAATTGAAGAAATTCCTCCAGAGAATATTGAGCCAGTTGAGGGAACATATGAAGTTCTAAACCCCACCACTATTGGCATCCATTCTTAGAGATGTGCTGGAATCCATTTCTAGCACTCAAGGGGAGCCTGAGAGGTTCAGTAAATCAGTAGCACCAGATGTCGTGGCACCAGGCCACAATGAAAAGACTGTAGTAGAAGATGCTCCTTGTCACGTCCCGAGAATTACACAGCGGATGTTATTTCGAATAATTCGAGTCGATATTCGGAGACGTGGACAGTTGGCAAATAAGCCTCTAGCTAGCACGCGCTAAATGTGTATCAACACAAACATCATAATAGGGCCCAAATGTTGAACTCAATATAAATTGTATTCAAATCTCATATTTGTCTCAGATAAACTAATACATGACTAAGACTCAACTAAAGCAAAAGTACATAATACCTCGCTTCCTACTACATTGTTCTAACACTCACAATAAACTAACTATAGATAGACTCATGTTTGGAACGCTCTTCACTCGGACGCATTCCTCTTCCTCGACTTGCTCTTCCTCTTGAACTTCATAGTCACCTAGATTGGGTAAAAGTAGGGGATGAGAAAACTAGCCCAGTAGAATTTATATCTCATATGCGGGCAATGATATAAGTGATTAACATTTTAGAACTAGGAAAGTACGATGAACGATATGCAAGTACGAACAAACTCATGAAAACATGATGTATAAAACAAGCTGGATAAAGTGAACAATATAGAATAAGAATTTTGAACAAGATGCCAAGAAAGAACTAGCAATAGATCACTTTGCACAAGCACGCAAGATTTCACTTGATGTCAATAGTTTTCAAGAAAGCAAGATATAACTAGTTGCAACAAATGCAGGATGGCCATATGACGCAAGCAAGCAAGCAAGATTGCACAAGCACGTTCAAGTAACACTAATCAGGCACGTAGACACCAATGTACACCAAGAAAAGATCCATCAAGAATGTACACCAGGACACGTGTATGTGGTTATGTATCTAACATTCAACAAGCAAGAAAGTACTCCCAGCGCAGATGCAACGCCAGTAATCATTATACCCCATGGTTAACAGTATATTTATGACTCTCCGTCATTGGGGCTAGACTGGAGCCCTTGGACACACTCCGTGCCCTGTCAGCCATCTCATGTAAAATTTCAAATGAAGATACCCACAGTCATTAATAATGGCCAATGAGAGTTTCAATAAGTAAGCATGTGTAATGTCATGTTCATGATGATGATAAGAAGAATAAATTGAACATGATTCCATAAGGACAATAGTCAAGAGATAAATTCGTCACTGAAGATAGATTTACAATTTAGTTCAATCTTTACAGTAATAGCTTTAGTCTAGATGGCAATTCACACTCACGAGAACAAGAAGAGAAAGAAGTGCACCCCTAGATGTATAAGTGTGTAGAAATGCACATGTGTAATTTCACAATCCGTCAGTCTCAAACTCTCGAAAAACACTTACATGATGGCATGCAATGAACCATGCATTTAGCTTCAAATGGTTTTACAAGATTTTAAGATAAATTTATCACTTAAAGCAAGCTAGAATGGTAACAAGAGTAAATCACGATTTCAGGTATGATCATATCATTAGAAAGCAATTAGAATAATATTCATGTAATTAAGGATTTTTCAATGGGTTAACACTTTTAAGCCATTAATAGACATTATGTAATGAAAAGAATCAAAATATGCAATATCTGGTGAAGGTAGTGTCGACACAATCTATGGTGGTGTCGACACTATGCTTCAAACACAAGCAAAACATGACAAAATGGTCAGGTAGTGTCGACACTAGTTCAAGTAGTGTCGACACTAGAGCCAGGTTCCAGAAGACCTTCTGGAAAACATGGGACAGTGTGTCGACACTAGATAGGGTAGTGTCGACACTAGATCAGTTTCCCAGAACTTCCTGGGTAAAACTGGGACAGTGTGTCGACACTAGATGGGGCAGTGTCGACACTAGATGGCCTTCCCAGAACACTCTCTGGGCTGCCTTGGGACAGTGTGTCGACACTAGATGGGGTAGTGTCGACACTAGAGGGCTTCCAGGACAAAACTTATGGTCAAGTGTGGCCTGAAAATATGTCTCATGCAATGATTCACTTACCCATCTTATAACTCTCTAACTAATGATATTTAGATAAAACGTTCAACACGAAAGATGACGAGGACAACTAGTAGAAGAACTTTTATGTTGGGGGTGTGATCAAATTCCATCTCGAATCCTGAGAAAACAGATGAAGAACAAAAAGTCAAGTGTAGCCCGAAATCCCAGTATCATGCAGTGACTCTATTCCCACGCCTGTAACTCTCTAACCAAGGGTTCTTGGACAAAACATCCAACATAAAAGATGATCGTGACTCCAATTAGAAAAACCTTTGTGAAGGAAGTATAATCACATTCAGTCTCGAATCACGTGCATAATAAGAAGAACGGGAAAAAAAACCTAACAGTGCGCAACTTTGGAAAAACACTTATAACTCAAAACATACTCATTAGAATTCGATGAAACCAGTGGGAAAAGAAAGCTAACTTGATCTCTACACATTGGGATAGTATATTAAAGTTTGGCCCGAGAAAACCTACCTTCTGGGTTGAAGAAATCTCATTTTTCCAGAAAACCCGAGTTCAGACACTCGGAGGAAAACGCTTACTGCTCTGTGAATACTGCATGGAATTTGAGAATTCCACTTGGGTTAGAACGTGCCTTGACCCTCTTTCCAGGGGTATAAGCCTTGCAAGGTTTGGTTTAGGTTTGACTCACCTTTGGTCGACTTCAAGATGATGGTCTGTGCAGGTCGCAGCAGACAAAACTGGGGAAGAAGAAAGCCTTGGTGTGGATGATCTCCTGCTCCCCAGCCACCAAGAACTTCTCCACACGACCCCAGCAAGTTCTAAAACTAGTTCATAGGTTTTGGTGAAGAGTATTTAAGCAACCATGGTGTTTAGGAGACCTATTATAACTAGGAAAGCTAAGCTGCGGTTTTGACAGGGCAGTTTCCTATCTTTTGAGGATTCCTTCCTCCCTTAGAGTGTGTGAGGCTTTGGGAAACCTCCCACCATAGATAGGCACGAATTTGGGTTGCCAAGAATGCATGATTGCATCCCAATTCAACTCAAATTGCCTCTTTCAATTTCAGCCTATTTAGAGTTACGAATTTCCATGCATTTTCTAGCTTTATTTGATTATTGGGCCAATTGATGTCCATTGACCCGCTTATGATATTGGGTCATTAATATATAATGTTGGATTCCCTCCAACACTTTTATTAATTTGATTTCTTTATATATTAAAATTTCCGGGGTGCTACACCCTCCCCCACGTAAGAGAATTTGGTCCCCAAATTCAGTACAGCAAGTTATTTTACAAGTGAGGTGTACTTACTTGTGAATAGCTCCGGAAATCTTTTGCGCATTGCTTCCTCGGTTTCCCACGTGTCGTCCTCATCCATGCGTTGATTCCATCTAACCCTTACTAGGGGGATAACCTTGTTCCTTAGTTGGCGCAGTTCCCGGTCCACAATCTTAATTGGCTTCTCTTGATAAGTTCCGTCTTTGTTGAACTCCAGAAGCTCGTATTCTATAACATGCCATGGATCTCGTACATACTTTTTCAACATGGATATGTGGAACACATTGTGTATTCCATCCATTTTGGGTGGTAAAGCGAGACGATATGCCACTTCGCCGACTTTTTCAAGGATTTCGAAAGGCCCGACAAACCTTGGTGACAACTTGCCTTTAATGCCAAAACGTCTGATCCCACGGCCTGGAGACACTTTCAAGAATACATGTTCACCCACCTGAAACTCCAGATCTCTTCTTCTATATCTGCATATGCCTTTTGTCTTTGCTGCGCCAGTGCCATTCTTTCTCTGATAAGCTTCACCTTCTCTGTGGTTTCCTTATCATCTCTGGTCCTAACATCTGTTTTTCGCCAACCTCATACCAGCATATTGAGATCGGCAACTTATGCCATAAAGTGCTTCAAATGGTGCCATCTGAATGCTAGCTTGATAGCTATTATTGTAGGCGAACTCCACAAGAGGTAAGTGTTCATGCCAGCTACCTCCAAAATCTAGGACACATGCTCTGAGCATATCTTCAATCACCTGGTAAGCCTGGTCATTGAAACTATCTTTGAGAAATCTTTAATGAAGCGACGATAATAACCGGCTAACCCCAGAAAGCTTCTGATCTCCGACACAGTTGTCGGCCTTTCCCAATTCTTTACCGCCTCCACCTGGACGGATCTACAGAGATTCCCTCCTTGGATATGATGTGACCAAGGAAAGATACTTCCTCCATCCAGAATTCACACTTACTAAGTTTAGCATACAGTTGGTTATCTCTGAGCACTTGCAGAGCAACCTTCAAGTGTTCCTCATGTCTTCTTTGGATTGGAGTAAATAAGGATGTCATCAATGAACACCACTATGAACTGGTCCAAGTAGGGCCTATAAATATTGTTCATAAGTTGCATGAAAGCCGCTGGAGCATTGGTTAATCCGAACGGCATGACCACGAACTCATAGTGACCATACCTACTCCGGAATGCAGATTTGTGAATATCCTTTCCTTTATCTTAGTTGATGGTAGCCAGATCTTAGATCTATCTTAGAGAAATATTGTGCGCCAGAAATCTGGTCAAACAGTTCATCGATGCGGGGTAGTGGATAGTTGTTCTTTATTTTCAACTGGTTCAACTGACGGTAGTCAATGCAAAGCCTCATGATCTGTCCTTCTTTCTTACGAATAATACTGGCGCTCCCCACGGGATGTACTAGGCCTGATAAAACCTTGATCTAGCAGTTCTTGGATCTGTCTCTTCAACTCCTGCAATTCAACAGGGGACATGCGATACGGGGCCTTTGAAATAGGGGCTGCCCCAGGGAGTAACTCAATGGTGAAATTTACCTCCCGTTCAGGTGGTATACCAGGCAATTCCTCAGGAAATACATCAGGATATTCCCTGGCTATTGGAAAGTCTTCTAAGGTCGGTTTCCTCTTTTCAGTAGCCAAGACGGAAACTAGGAAAGCATCACAACCCTGGTTGATCAGCTTAGAAGCCTTCAAGGAGGATATCAAGATAGGGTGTTTGTGATAACGGGTGCTAAGTAGTGATAGAGTCAGAAGGTTTGATCTTTTAAAAGTGACCCTCCTATGGCGACAGTTTACATCGGCATCATTTTTAATTAGCCAATCGACACCCAGAATGGCATCATAACCCTTCATGTCTAAACAATAAGGTCTGCAGGGAAATTGTGTCCTCCAATTATGGTTTCACACTTTGGCAAGTAGTGAGTGAGTTCAGATTCTGAGCCCAGTGGAGAGGCTACAATGATCTTGGATTTCAAGGGTACAGGTTTGACAGGTAAAGTTGCAGCAAATGTGGTGGAAATAAAGGAATATGCAGCTCCCGTATCATTAAGTACAAAAGCAGGTTGAGAGTGTATGGAAATGGTACCTTCCACCATACCCCCTTCCTCGGGTAGGTCAGCTTCTATGACAGCATTAAGGCGTCCTTGACGCCGTGGTGCATTCTGGGCTCTCCCGGCTGGTCCTTCAGCATAGGACAATCCGGAATACGGTGATCACGACCACCACATCTCAAGCATGCCCCGAGCTTCTTCCAGCAATCCTCAGCTCGGTGTCCTGTTTATCACAAAACTTGCAGTTTTCAGACGACTGCCTACCTTCCACTTGACTCTTTTATCTCCCCGCATCTCTTGCAGCAATTGGCCTCTTGTTATTGCTGTTGAAGTTGTTATTGTTGCTACGAAACGTTGGAACAGTGTTAGGTGCTCCCTTCTTGACAAAGACTGGCTTAGAGTTGTCCTTGCCCCTCATGCCATCCACCTTGGCCATGGTGTCCTCCACTAGCTGAGCTCTTTGGACCATCTCAGTGAAAGTTTGAATGTTGTGGTGGTCCGAGCCTTTCAATGAACATGGGCCTGAGTCCATCCATGAAACGGTTGGCTTTCAGCCTTTCTGTGCCCACAAAATGTGGGGCATACACTGCCAGACGAGCAAACTGAGCTTCATACTCAGCCACGGACATGTTCTTTTGTTTTAGTGCGGCAAACTCTGCTGTCTTCTTCTCCTTCACTCTCTCAGAGAAATATTTTCCCCGGAATATCTCCAGGAATCCAGCCCACTCTAGTTCAGCTATATTAGGCAGATGGGCCGAAGTGGCCTTCCACCAAGCTCGGCATCTTTAGTAAATTGGAAAGTGGCCAGTACCAATTCTCTCTATTAGTACATTGCATCACCTGGAAAATCCTTTCCATCTCCTCCTGCCAATTCTCTGCCTCGTCCGGATCAGGGGATCCAGAGAAACGAGGAGGGTTTAAACTCCTAAAATTCCGGTGCAGATCACCGGCTCCATTTCTTGCAGCTCCAGCCGGATTCCAGCCTGAACCACATTTTGTAATGCATGAGTCAATCCAGCCACGGTTTCCTGCATCGCTTGCCATTGGTTACGAGCCATTGCAGTTGAGTGAGAGAGTTATGAGGTTCCTGAGAAAAGGATGGAACCAATTAATGTCTCTCGATAAATTATAAGAGTCAATGGGTAAGAGTGTTTTATTTCTTTCTAACACATTCCCAGTCTCTACCCATTCTCACTAGGTATCATATTTAATTTCCATGACCTAGGTTCCATAGGTATCTCCTATTCCTGAAACATATCCTATTTGGTGTTCCTAGGCTCTGATACCACTTAACTGTCATGTCCCGAGAATTACGCAGCGGATGTTATTTCGAATAATTCGAGTCGATATTCCGAGACGTGGACAATCGGCAAATAAGCCTCTAGCTAGCACGCGCTAAATGTGTATCAACACAAACATCATAATAGGGCCCAAATGTTGAACTCAATATAAATTGTATTCAAATCTCATATTTGTCTCAGATAAACTAATACATGACTAAGACTCAACTAAAGCAAAAGTACATAATACCTCGCTTCCTACTACATTGTTCTAACACTCACAATAAACTAACTATAGATAGACTCATGTTTGGAACGCTCTTCACTCGGACGCATTCTCTTCCTCGACTTGCTCTTCCTCTTGAACTTCATAGTCACCTAGATTGGGTAAAAGTAGGGGATGAGCAAACTAGCCCAGTAGGATTTATATCTCAATATGCGGGCAATGATATAAGTGATTAACATTTTAGAACTAGGAAAGTACGATGAACGATATGCAAGTACGAACAAAACTCATTAAAACATGATGTATAAAACAAGCTGGATAGAGTGAACAATATAGAATAAGAATTTTGAACAAGATGCCAAGAAAGAACTAGCAATAGATCACTTTGCACAAGCACGCAAGATTTCACTTGATGTCAATAGTTTTCAAGAAAGCAAGATATAACTAGTTGCAACAAATGCAGGATGGCCATATCACGCAAGCAAGCAAGCAAGATTGCACAAGCACGTTCAAGTAACACTAATCAGGCACGTAGACACCAATGTACACCAAGAAAAGATCCATCAAGAGTACACCAGGACACGTGTATGTGGTTATGTATCTAACATTCAACAAGCAAGAAAGTACTCTCAGCGCAGATGCAACGCCAGTAATCATTATACCCCATGGTTAACAGTATATTATGACTCTCCGTCATTGGGGCTAGACTGGAGCCCTTGGACACACTCCGTGCCCTGTCAGCCATCTCATGTAAAATTTCAAATGAAGATACCCACAGTCATTAATAATGGCCAATGAGAGTTTCA
>JACBKR010004661.1:0-22749 GCA_014218235.1 Colocasia esculenta | reverse complement strand
AATTTGACTTTAATATAAGTTACCTTTTATTATTGTAATTTTTGGTCTTCTGACTGCTAGTGGAACACCAAGGCATCCTCTTTTCATTTATGCTCTTTCATTTTCTCTCATTTTTTTATCATTTCACCATAGCACATGATGCACATCATAGCAACAGATTTACTAGTTCCTTTAATAAACTTATGTTTTATCACCCACATAGGGGTTAAAACACCCACCATGCAGTAAGCCACTCCCTATTAGTTAGTTCATCTTCATAAGTGAATGTGAGTACTCCATCTCTTAGTTTGAGAGTTCTTATGTTTTCTGATCATTTGGTAGGCAAATGTACATGGGATTGAAGTGAGAACCCTTATCTTTGGCCAATTGAAAGTCAAGGAGAAAACCAACCTACATCTCTTTCACATGATGATGGAACGTGGCTAATGAGTCAACTATGTCCTAAGAAGAATACTTCACGATCGATTAGCCACATACTAAGACAGTGCTTGAAGACTATTTGCTTCACGTGTTCTGAGGTAACCAATAGTTTCTTTCATTTTCTTATTTGGTTAACTCCGATAGCGATCACGAACCATCCTTCAATATCTACCTTATTTGGTATGCAATAAGAATCCTTTCAAGTCGTCGGGAGCAGTGGCGGATCCTCTTTAGAATCAGTGGGGTCACGTAACCCCACTGATTTGGAGGGGTGTCTTAAAGAAAAGCAAGAATACATTTTGTTATTTAGGTGTGTAAATGAAAGGTGACCCCACTGAATTTAAGGGTGACCCCCCTATACTCAAGTGATCCCACTAAATTAATTTTCAAAATCCGCCACTGGTCGGGAGAGTTGCATCCTCGTGATTATGGTATCCATCTGACAATGGTTACCTCCTTGGTATGACTCTAAGGAGACGAAATGTTCCATGCTGCAACTAGTCCTTGTGCACTTGGGACAATGGATTTCCCAAACAAGACATGGAGGATATTACTAAACGGATCTGGAGTAAGATACAATTATGAACTGCAAGGGTTAATGTATCCCTTTAATTAGACATTGATCTGCCATCAAATCTGCATGGCTTCCTACTTTCTAGATTTCACATACATATCATAAGTACGTAGATATGAGTCGGGATATAGTTCATGTGTTGACACTAATAAGAGAAGAGGAAGTAGATGAGTCTGGATATATATAGCACGGTGCGGCCCCGACACCCATCCAATCATCGTGCTAAGCGGGTGTTTTTATTTTTTATTTTTTTATCTATCCAAGGTAAAAGGATTTTCTCATGAGAGAAATCCTCCCCTTGTAGACAAACATGGGGAGTGGTAGAGGGGGGAGGTCCCATGAGGGTGTGTACGTCTAAGGCTTCTTTGCTCTTTGAGGGTGATGCCCACTGTGATTTGAAGAAGCACTAAGATGGAGCCTTTATGGGTATGTGATTTGAGGAGGAAATATATAGTTAGTGCAAAGAGAGGGATATCATTAATTGTGGTTACATAGTAAGGAACAAAAGAGACATTCCATCTCCAATTAGACTT
Source organism: Colocasia esculenta (assembly GCA_014218235.1). Taxonomy (NCBI): domain Eukaryota; kingdom Viridiplantae; phylum Streptophyta; class Magnoliopsida; order Alismatales; family Araceae; genus Colocasia; species Colocasia esculenta. The sequence continues at coordinate 21,222 of JACBKR010004661.1, read as the reverse complement.
AACCTACAAGTAACATGGTTAACTTACAAACTCGGGGTGAAGGGTGCTAATTAACCATTAATAAATAGTTGGATGTTATGAACTAAGGATTAAAGAAGATACTTTAAGCTTAAAAAATGGCATTGTTCATCGTACCATGCCGACCATGTCATAGTCTCATTGGGTCCCTAACTCAGATTGCAACGGCATGACCAACAATAACTCTAACGAAATAGCATTAAGTACCGATGATAATAGCAAAAGCACTTTTGCAAGGATTGCAATGTACTGAAGGTATTAAATAAACATGAGAATAGGTTGGCTGTCCTGCATTGTACCAGTGTGGCACAACTGACTTGCATCACATTAAGAAAAATTCTATTCTCGACATAGTCGACAAAAATAAATTTTTTAAAAGACTTATTGGAGAGACGAGGACATATCAACCTAGTATATATGGTAGCTCATGTCGACTGAGTCATCTGGAACGTACTACCTTGCGTGAGAATAAGATGAGTAAATTAGTAAACAAACTTATAAAGAGGATAAATTTTATGAAAATATTTTAGTTTAAATAAATTTATGTAATTCTCTTATTAATCTCAGACACCCAATAGAGTGACAACGGAAACACTCTATTTTACTTGAGAATTGTACTTTCTCATATACTTATTGCTTTTCATTAAATGGACACAATGAGCCTTAATAGTGGCCAATAAAAGCTTAAGTGCATGAAAAAATACAATTCTCAAATACACTAAACTTTGCTTTTCTTCTAAAAACATGTTTACTCTTAGAATCGTGTGGTCTGCCTCCTTCCCTCCCACTTTGTTTTTTGGTGACATGCACGTATGTACAAATGTTGTTAAATTTGGTATCTTCGTAAATGTAAGATTCAGACGGGATTATGGTACGAAAACATACGTTCAAATATCCCCGTGTGCGCGGGTCGACGAGAGAGAGAGAGAGAGCCCCGGCGAACCCCCGCAATCCCAGCCCTTTCCTCCGGTCCTCCGCGAAGCCCTCAACCATCATAACCCGTAGAAAGAGAAGCCTCCACCTCCGCCATGAGCGATGAAGAAGAAGGTTGGGATCGCCGACCCCGCCTCCTCCATCTCCACCACCACCACCTCCTGGCTCCTCCCCTTCCGGCAGGCCCCCCGCCCGCCCCCGACGTCGGCGGCCTCGGCCGCCTCCCCGTTCCTCCTCCGCCGGAAGCCATGGCGGCCGCGCCGCATCCTCGACCCCCGCAGCGACGTCGTCCTCCAGTGGAACCGCATCTTTCTCGTCTCCTGTCTCGTGGCTCTCTTCCTCGACCCGCTCTACTTCTACCTCCAGTCGATTGGTGGGCCCGCTTGCGTCGACATGGACCTCAACCTGGGGATCATCGTCACCTTCTTCCGCACAGTCGCCGATCTGTTCTACTTGGCCCATATGATCCTTAAGTTCCGGACGGCCTTTGTGGCGCCAAGCTCTAGGGTGTTTGGGAGGGGGGAGCTCGTGAGGGACCCCGACCAGATCGCTATCCGCTATCTCAAGTCTGATTTCGTCATCGATCTCGTCGCCATGCTTCCAATCCCCCAGGCAAGGTCCCGACATCCCTTGTCACTCATCGGGATTTCTGTGCGATCTTAGTGGGTTTGGATCAAGTTTGAGTAATCTCCATCATAGAATTAAGCACGATGTCATCATCTTCTTCTTCTTCTCGAATTCTATTTCATTATTTTTTCTTTCTTTCCTTTAACAGCTCATTTATTCCAAGCCAGTTCAAACCAACCTCATTCTTCAAGCATCCAAGTTTAGACATCATACAGAAAAGCCTTGAGATTGGCAATGCTTAATCCTGCATCACAAGAGCCTTCTTAGTGTAATCTTGGCTGCAGTTTGTTCACATTTTTAATCCAAATGCAACTGACTTAAATATTTTTCTGTTTGATGAGTGACACGTTCCTATAATCCCATCCGTTGCCCGTGCTTGTCAACCTACGAGTGGAAGCATGTTCATCTCTGCTTGTTTAGCTTTCCTGTTTTAATTCTTTTCATGTTTCCGGGAAAAAAATGTTCAGTATGAGCGTCAATGGATGTAAACATTAGGAAGTACTAGTTTATTTGCAATCTAACTATTTTGTCTTTGTATATTCTCTTATTAATGTAGTTCACTAGTTTGTGCTATCAATTAAGGTTTGACAAGGTAGATTCAGTGAGGCGAGTGGTATCATTTTATTGCCATATTAGATTTTTTTTTTTTTTTTTTTATGATGTCCACCACTGGCTTCAGATTATAAATTCCACATGTTTAAGTCCGGGGAAGCAGCACAAGGGCTTTCTGCAATAGTTGGAATTTCTATTTAATAAGTCCATTGTTTTTGCAAATGGTTTTTGAGTAGCTATAGACATACGACAGACTGCTTGATACTGGTGTTCCAGTTTTGTGCTAAATCTCATATCTGTGTCACATTGTTCTTAAATTGTTTTTTTTTTCCTTGCAGATCATAGTTTGGTTTATTATACCAGCAGTGAACGGCTCCAAGGCCCACACTAACCATACGCTTGCTCTGATTGTTCTCATCCAATATATTCCCAGACTGTTCCTTATTTTCCCTTTGAATGCAAGGATTGTTAAAGCAACTGGGGTTGTTGCAAAGACTGCATGGGCTGGGGCTGCATATAATCTACTACTCTATATGTTGGCCAGTCACGTATGTTACTGATCACCTAAATGTTATTCTCATCCAATATCAGATGTTCTGCCCATGCTTCCTGTCTTACTAGAGGTAATTTGAAATTTCAAATTATCATCAGACTTGTGCAAGTTGGATGGATACACAGTAAACAAATAAAGAAACCGTCACAAGTATCCATATTCTTCACTTAAATCTTCATTGAAATCAAAGAAGATTCCACTTCCCCTCCCTTTTTTATTGGGGGAGGATTTAGTTGTGATCTACTTATTTCAATGTGTCTAGAGAGTTCCTACTGAAAATTTGGAACTACTGGCTCCATCCAACTCAACGAGTCAGTCTATCTCTGTGACAGTTGGTGTGCCGGACTTCATTTTTTTGGAAAATATGAGCCAACCAGGTCCTGGTTTGACCATTCCTGTTTGCATCTTGACACGCACCGAATCGGGTTCACCCTGATTCGGTCCGATTCGCATAAGATTATTATATATATATATAATATAACACATATAATATATATACATATTATGTATATATATATTATATATATTACCCATGGAAACACTTCTTCTTCATACTTATTTACCTGAATATCTTAAGTAAATGTTAGTATTTATATTTACTTAAGGTTAGTACATGTAAATAAAGAAATATCTCCATTTGAATCCAATAAAAATATAAAAAAAATTATTTCTCTTACCAATAAAAAGTCAACTCTCCCATCGAAGAAGAAAATCGCGATTTCGGTGATTTTAGTGAAATGTTAACTTTCTAATCTTTCATAATTTAGCCTATCTAAAATTTGATAATTCAAATAAAACTACATGGAACACAAAAAAACTAAAGTTCGGTAAAAAAAGTCAAACGTGCATGTGACTTCTCCAAATGAGCCACTCTCCTATTGAAAAAAGTCGACACTTAGAGAGTGGCTACCTTGGAGAAGTCACATGCACGTTTGACTTTTTTTATCGGACTTAGATTTTAGTGTTCCATGTGGTTTATTTGAATTATCAATTTTTAGATAGGCTAAATTATGAGAGATTAGAAAGTTAGCATTCGCTAAAATCACCGAAATCATGATTTTCTTCTTGAATAGGAGAGTTGACTTTTTATTGGTAAAAGATATGATTTTTTTATATTTTTATGGATTCAAATGGGGGGTACTTCCTTATTTACATGTAATATCTTAAGTAAATGAAACTATAAATACTAACATTTACTGGATGTATGTATGTACCCATGCAAATTGGACCGAATCAGCCGAATCATGGATCGGATCTACTCTGATCTGATCCGAATCGGGCCAATCCGATGCGCCATGCAAAACTATAGTTGACAGAAACTGTAATCCTGATGTTTTTATATAAAATTCTTGTAGAAAGTGTAGCAGCATTGATTATGACCGTGTCACATCTTTTACAGGTTCTTGGAGCTTTATGGTATCTTTTGTCGATGGAACGACAGACTGATTGTTGGGTCAGGGAGTGCAAAAGAAGTGAGATGAATTCAACTGCACCTTTGTGTAGGCCTATCTTCCTGGATTGTAGTACCCTTGAGTTACCAGATCGAAAGGCATGGCTGAACAAAACTCAAGTGCTTAGTAAATGTGAACCTTCTAATAATCCCGACAGCTTTAACATGGGAATGTTTGCCGAGGCTTTTACTAATGAAGTTACTTCTTCATCATTCTTTGAGAAGTATCTTTACTGTCTCTGGTGGGGTTTGAGAAATTTAAGGTATACTTTTCAGGGAGAAAGTTCCTATTCTTATTGTCTTATTGGATCTATTTTAGCTTATTTATTACAATGCGGGTCTGCTTCTTGCTATATTTTCTTATGAGAAAAGCCTGCTTGTTATCATATTGCACAATTAGTTGATTTAGTTCAACATAGATCACCATGATGGTATTTATATTTGATCCTGTTTGTCTATTCCCTCTGTACTTTGTGAAGTGTTGGTTTGAATTTCTTCCTTAATTTTCTCCGTGGTGTTCATCAAGTTGGCATGTGGTTTAATATGCCTGTACTTTTGTCTTGAGTTATATGAACAGGAGCTACAGAACGATCTTCCTCGTTGTTACATAACATGAGATTGAGGCATTTGTCTCACTGTCTTGTTTCTGTTTATAAAGCTTTCCATTGATCTTCATTGGTGTTTACACACATTTTTTGCTTCTCATATACCTGTTTTCTCACTATCCTCATTTAGAAGGTGTCATGGTTCACATCCATGATTGCCTTCCCCACATACACAGTGCATTCAGGTTCATCAAAACATTTCTGGTCAAGTGCATTCAGACTACAGAAAATCATTTGAAATTTTTTTTATCATCCTTTTGTGTTCACATCCGTATCTTGGTTTTCTCTCTAGTCTATAACTTTCCTTTACAACTGTCAAGTTTCTGTTCCAAGCTTGTTGCACATGCCTTTGATTGTTAAAATAGAATATAGAGAGGTAATGATATTTTTCCAAGTAACATGTGCTGTAATTTGAACATGCAGTGGAGGCCAAGGGATTCAGAAGTTTGAGAAATAAATAGGTCTCTGTTTTCATGCAGCCTGAGGCAGACATGGATAAAGTACTTTAAAGTTTATTTATCAACGATAGCATATCATTCATATATATATATATATATATATACACCCTTTCATGATGCAAAAGTTATTGTCTTATTGTTATTACTATGTCATACAAAAAAAAATAAAATCCCTTGTGCTGTTGAGTTTGTTTCCACAGTAAGTTAGATGTTGAGCAGTTCCTTTGTTACACAAGACAAATGTATTTTTGGTTTATTGATTTTGTAGATAAATTATAACTGTTCTTCTCTGTAGAATATGCCCATTTATGTTCCAGTGTTTCAAATTTATGCTTGTTCTCTGCGAAATTTTCTGTTTAATGAGGTATGGTAGTCTTACTTTATGTTGTTGGTTATTACTATATGATTATGCTGTTCATACGAATCACTATAGATGTCTATGTTGACTACTTTTTCCTTCAACACAGTTCATATGGACAAGCAATTATGACAAGTACATATGTTGGCGAAACATCATTTTGCATTCTTATATGTATTATGGGTCTTGTTCTATTCTCACAGTTGATTGGCAACATGCAGGTATTATTTCCTGATCCAGTTTTTGTTTATGCACCTGGTACATTCATATTATAATTCCTTTGTGGTAGCATTAGTTTTTGTTGGCTAGGAACTGAGTACAATAAGGTTTTGAACTGACAGTTCTCACCCAATCTAGAAATATCATAAACTATAACAATGCCTTAGGATTTCTATTTGATATTATATCTATTTGCTATTTATTTGTGCATTTAGTGTCATTTCGCCTTAGGGGGTAGCTGTATCATGTTAAACATAGATCAAATTTGCAACAAGGAGAGGAAGCTTGTTTAAGTTGATGGGTTCAGATAGGATTTAGTAGTAGGATGGAGGTAGTGGGAGCGGGCTTAAAGCAGCTCCTGGTGCCAAAGGATCTGAATTGATAACTCCATAGTCTCTTTGGCTTCTAGTAATCTAATTGGCTTGAAAACACCATCCAAAGCTTGGGATTTGGTTCAGATTCTAAGCCAAACTCATTGATGAGATAATACTTTATGGTTGATGTCATGCTGGAACAAAAAGAGAAAAGTTAAACTATGCAGTATTCATATTGTATATAAAAATTCCAAACATTGTGCAGAATTAACTAAGCCAGTCAGCCAGATATTTTCTTTTATTCTGTTCTTTATCCTTGGGTTTTTCTTGTGCCACTTAACTGATTATTTGGCATTCACATTATCTGAAAAGCTGGGAAAACATGAAAGTATAAATAATTTTGGCATGCCCCAACCTAATTTGATTTCTTTCTAAATCACAACTAATCATATCCATTGATGTTTTCTGTCCTTGATAACATAGCACTATGATGAAAGTTCTTGAACATTTTCTTGTTAAGACATACTTGCAATCAATTACGGTGAGGCTTGAAGAATGGCGTGTTAAAAGGAGAGACACGGAAGAATGGATGAGGCATCGCCAGCTACCTCCAGATCTGCAGGAACGTGTCCGCCAATTTGTTCAGTACAAGTGGCTTGCCACCAGAGGTGTCGATGAAGAATCTATTCTTCATTCTTTACCTTTGGATCTCCGTCGTGATATCCAACGACATCTATGTCTGGATCTTGTTCGTCGAGTAAGTGCAACTTCGTGGAATCTGATTTTGTGGAATATGTTCTTAATTGTTTGTGTTTCTTTGGTTTTCACATCATTGAATGAACTGACATTTATAATTTCTTTTGCTGCCTGTAATTATGCAGTCATAAGTTACATTACTTCATAAATCACTTTATATTTGGCACGTGCATTTGAAGATTTCTTATCCATACCATGGATAAAAAAAAAGAATATGAATTTGAAACTATTTGGGACATGGGTATATTGGCTTTGATTGCATGGACAACTAGGCATGATGAACGCTTTTGGATGTATCTCTGCCTTTTACTTGACACTTATCAGTTTTGTGTCCCAATTACTCTTTTGCCCTTTTTTGCCACAAGGAAATTACTTCAGTATGCATGGAGGCTCCTTTCCCCTGTCAGGGAGATTTCTTTCCCATGTTAGTGTGCCTTTTTTTTTTCCACTACAATGAGAAAATATCATTTTATATTTGGAGGATGATGCTTTGAGCATATGAAACTTTGTTTGGGATTTCATCTTTGCTTAGTTGATTTACTCTATTTACTTGGTTCTTGCCATGGCCATTTAAAAAAGGAATGACATAAGGAGGGCATCTTGAATTTGGGATTTTGCCTTAGCGTGGGATGTTTAGCCGTAGATCAGTTAGTGAATTATGTTTGTCATTATGAGGCTCTATGTCATCTGCATAAGGTCAACTAGGATTAATTTCAATTCATGACAAAGGTTATTACTTGTGTGTGTGGGTATATATATATATATATATATATATATATATATTCCCATTTAGTCGAGGAGCAGCTTATCAACGTTTTACTTTGACCAGAGGCAGTGGCTTATGGGGATTCCCTACTGTGCCATGCATAGTGGGAAAAAAATAAAGAATATAAAAGTTATATATAATTCTTTTCTGAATGTATATAATGTCCCCCAGTAACTATTTTGCAAGCATGTTAAAACAGAAAGTCCTCATCGTTTTTTGTCTTGAAAAACATTTAGGTTGTTTACAAGCATATTTTTTCAGGTATTTTGTGGCCTAAATATGTTTGACAGGATTTTACATAAATTAGAGTTCACACTTCATTAAACTCTTTCCTTAGAAGGTCTCAACTTCCCCTTTGTTCAAGCATCCATCACTTTTGTTCTCTTTTGTGCCCAGGAATGGGGTTTTTAGGTATCCCTTTCATTTCTTGGCTCATCCTCTCTTTTGGTGACTTAGATTAATTTCTTAGGACTGGGATTCATACCTCTTGTGAACGGTTATTGTTTGCCTCCTTCCTGTTATCCTCTTACCATACCAGGGCGAGACCCGCTCTCTCTATTTTCTTATTTTACCCATATTTTTTATGTACCCTTCAATTTAGGCTTTCTGGATTTGTGGGCCATCTCTTCTGCCATGGCTGAGAGGGCTTTTGAAAAAAAAAAATTCACATAATAATCTTCAAAATTGCACTTTGTGTAACAGGTAGTGGAAATTGAGGCATGAACAGTGAAACATTTCAGATACTCCATGCTGATATCTAATGTCTTTCTATCCAACAGGTCCCTTTCTTCTCACAAATGGACGGTCAGCTTTTGGATGCCATATGCGAACGTCTAGTCTCATCGCTGAGTACACCAGGAACTTACATTGTCCGGGAGGGTGATCCGGTAAATGAGATGTTATTTATCATCAGGGGTCAGCTAGAGAGCTCTACCACCGATGGCGGAAGAAGTGGATTCTTCAACTCAATTACTCTTAGACCTGGAGATTTATGTGGTGAAGAGCTGCTAACATGGGCCTTGATGCCAAACCCAAGTGTGAACTTCCCATCCTCTACTAGAACTGTACGAGCTCTGGGGGAAGTTGAGGCATTTGCTCTTAGAGCTGAAGATCTCAAATTTGTAGCCAACCAATTCAAGCGCCTCCATAGTAAGAAGCTCCAGCATGCTTTCAGATTCTATTCTCATCAATGGAGGACTTGGGGAGGCTGCTTTATTCAAGCTGCATGGAGGCGCTATAAAAAGAGAAAATTGGCGAAGGAGTTGGCTAGACAGGAAAGCTTCTTCTGTACCCCCTTACTAGACTCTAGCCAGAAGATCGAATATAGTGATGAGCCTTCCGTCTATGACAACAATAATGACCTGTCAGCGGAGAATGCAAACTTTCAGCATCTTGGGGCTACAATACTAGCTTCAAAGTTTGCCAAGAACACCAAGAGAGGGGTTATCCAGAAGATGAGAGACAATGATCTTACTGCTGTCAGCTTAAAAATGCCCAAGCTTTTGAAGCCAGATGAGCCTGATTTCTCTGCAAATCTTGGGGATGATGATGAGAAGTGATGAAGGGGGTAGGGTGGGGAGAATTTGGTTGTAAGAACGAATAGGGCTAGGATATTTTATGATTAATTGTCATTCATTGTGATTATTGACCATTATTTTTCATTGATATGTAGCAATGAAAATCATTTTGGCTTTGTAATTCAATGAGTTCTTGTTAAGCATCATATGCCATATCAACCTGCTTTAAGATCAATTAGTCTTAAATATGGATTATTTTTAGAATATAAATTATGCATATGTATATATGTTTTAAATGTCAGAGATTTGCAAAAGGACAATCATTTTAGCGTGTAAAAAAATGACTGAGAGAGTATGGCACTCACCTACAAGAAGGGTGGGTCTAATGATATGTAAGGGAGCTATTGATCATATGTAAGGGGTTGTATGGACCTATTTGTTAAGGGTACACATGTAACAATTTAGATGCATCGGAAAGATGTTTTGGACAATTCACAGGATTGATAATTAATGTATAAATATGATATTTTATAAGGAATACAGTAGGCTTCATAAAGACATGTGCATCATTGTTCTAATTGGACGCCAATTAAATGATGTGATCAAATTTTTGTTATGTTAGTAAAAATGTTTGAGAAAGATCTAAACTGAAATGCTATGATATTATTAAGAAGAATATTAATGTTTTTGAGTTTAAATAAAAAAATATAACACTAAATAGAAATCTTGATAGCAAGATTCACGTAGTTGACTCCTAATAGTGGAATAAGATATATTTTTGCAAGTACAATAATAGCAAGATATGAATTCTTCTTCACGCAAATTTTCTTCCTCTTCGTTTCGAAAGACATCCCAATTTATGTCTATAATAATAATCATAATAACAATAATAATAATGTTGTCTGGTTGAATTAAGTTTCTCTAAGATTATTATGGAGATACGTTAGGGACACTAATTAAAAAATGGAGTAAATTTAGTAAATGTCAATAAAAATATTAGAGAAAGATCTAAATGAGATGATGTGATTTTATTAAGAAGAATATAAATTTTCTTAAATTTAAATATAAATTATTATTTAACTAAAAAAATTCATACAATCGATCTCAAATAATGAAATAAAATTTTGACGATGACGAAGAACCGGCGAACCCGTGTGAACTGCGGAAAAAAAGGTGTTTGGGGAGGCGTCGGGATCGGATTTTGACAACAGCGATTTGGAGACCGGATCGGGGGCGGGCGCGTTTGCCAGTGTGAACACGGGAAACTGCTTACGGGCACACCTAAACAGGCAGGGCCCTCGGCAGTGATGTTGGATTTGGTTCCCACGAGTCCACGACCATTGGCTATGTTATGTTAATTTAGCTTTCTGGTAGCTCCAATATGCACAAAGCCCCGTGCATCCAGGGCAGAAGAAAGGATAAAAGGAAGAGGAAATTAAAAGGTCGATGATTGGAAATTCTTTTTCCTAATCATCTTTGAAATTATTTAATGGAAACAACCTTTTTAATTGATTATCCAAGAATTTAATCCCTTTTAACATACATATTGGAGTACGTTTGGTGTGGTTCATGATTATGCCACTTTGTTGGTAGTAAGAAATAATGGTTGTACCAACCATGTACTTAATTCTCAACCACCATGACTAGTTTACGAACCATGCTTCAAATTTTTATGATTTAGATCCACCATGACTAATTAATATGGAGAACTATCTAAAATATATGCACAGTGGCCGATGCCTAGAGAAAAATCAGTGAAACCACGTGATTCTATTAAATTTTTAAATTTTTATTAACGAGTCTTAACATTTTTATTAAATTAATTTAGTTGAAATTTTATTTTTAAAAAATAACTCCACTGAAAAAAGATCATGATCAATCCACCTGTGTTGGTGAGGTTTGGCGTAGGCACTGAAGGGCCGTGCGCGGCAGGCTGATAACGTGAGGGAGTATCTTGATCTGTCCAAAACATCACCTCTTCCTCCTTCTATTTAACCTAAGGTAGTAGCTAAGTAATCTCTAGCTACTTCATGTTTAACTCATTAAATTAACTGCTCGTAGGCGTATCTTATCAATTTATTCATCAACTCTATACTTGTACCCTACGTCGGGTTATAAAGTATTGAAGTAATCGATCGAAAATTTATTTTTTCTTCTATGGTCTGAATTTTCTGGTTAAGCTTAATTTATAAATCAGTTATACCTCTGATGGCTAGATCGTGCTCAAATAGACAAGTTTATGTAAACGATCGGTCGGTTAATACATATGCATGGCGTGATTAATTATACTCTACTACACACTGACTAATATGTTACGTACGATTAATTATATCATACTCTAATAAAACAGTCACACACATGCATGTTGAATTCCAGTTAAAGTTTTTATTAAAAGTTTGTTTTATGTATATTGAATAGATCCAACTAGATCTAAAAGACGGTACGTTTCATACATGATGGTAAATGTTGGTCACCCTTTTTCTATCATAGACGTACTCTTCCATATCTCATGATCAGCTCTTAATTTGGACACTATAAATTACGTACTCTCATTTTGGTCACCCCTTACTTACTTAATTTAATGTAGACTCTTATATCTCTCTCTCATTATATTAGACTCTCTTTTTCCCTCAATCTCTTTTAATCGGACCCTCTCTCTCACTTCTGTCAATCTTTTCTCATTCACACTTACTTTATTTTATATGCATGCATGCACTGTACATGTCCAATTCACATCAGCCACTAATTAATGTAAAATATAAGAATTCAGCTTATAACAAAAAAAAAAAAAAAATCCTTTGCATGCATAAACCAAACAAAAATATATTAGTTTAAATTTATAAAGATCAAATAAAAATACAAGAGTACACAAATTAAATCAAACCAATCTTAAAAAAAACAACGCTCCCTTTGATCGTTGGGCACAGCACCGCTCAAGGCCATCTGAGAGGCCTTGTCACGAGTATTTAGATCTCGCTGTCACTCTCGCATGCTTCACAAGTCACAACGCTCGACGTGGAACTTCATCGGTCAACGACTTCCAGACTATCAAAGGAATTGCCGACCAACTTGCAGCTATCGGCCACTCCATGGATCTCAGGCCAAGCTACGAGGCCTTCATCTCCTGCATCACTGCTAGAATGGATACATCCACGCAATGCCATGGACGACCTCTCCAACTTTCCTTCTGCCAATGCTGCCACCGTGGGCAATCCCAAGGCGAGTCAATTGCCAGTGGCTCTTCCAACTCCTCCGGGCGGCCGGCCGCGACAGCGGACGTGGGCGTGGACGATACCGTGAGCCGCGCTGCCAATTCTGCTTGTAAAATGGACGATATCGCCTACCGTCTTTTGGGATGAGGCCGTTTCCACTGCCTTGTACCTGATCAACCGTCTTCCTACGCCCGTTCTAATCCACTTTGTCTCTCCGTTCCAACGCTTGTTTGGCCATTCCCTGGACTATACTTTTTCTACCAACCTTTGGTTGTGTTTGTTATCCGTTCCTACGTACGTGCCACACAAGCTTGCCCCTCGTTCCGATGGCTGTGTGTTCTTGGGGTACAGCGGGATGCACCTAGGTTACCGCTGTCAGTCGCTCTCCACTGGACGCCTTCATGTTTCCCGCCATGTGATCTTTGACGAATCCAGCTTTCCATATGCAGCTCAGCAGGTTTCAGTATCACCGGCTACAGTGCTCCGGTCTTGGTTCGGCCCCCAGCTGTGCCCCCTCACAGACTGCTCCTGCCAGAGCCTGGACTTCTGGCCTCACGCCATCGACAGTTGCACGACCAGCGAGCTTCCGGTTCCACTTCACCTAGCTAGCTCTCCTGGGGTTTTCTTTAAAATAACATGGTTTTAAAATTTTTTAAGTAAACTAACATGCTAAAAATAAAATTTGGCAAACTAGTATATTTTTGACCGGTCAACAAGCATTTTTTTTTTTTTTAGTAAAAGATGGCAAGTCGGCAACGCGCCTGCCGACTTGCAAATAATTACCCCCCACCCACCACTCCCACCCGTGACCCACCCCCACCCACCCATTCCCTCCTCGTTCCCCCTTCCAAGCGGCGGACCTGCGCGGCGTTGTGTGAGGGAGGGCGGCGTGCGACAGGCGAGGGAGGGCGGCGGCGTGCGACGGCGAGGGGGGCGGCGGCGACCCAGCGGCGGCAACGATCAGAGGAGCAGCGACCCGGCGGTTTGGTCCCCCATTGCCCCCTATTTTTTATTGTCTTTCCCCTCCCCTCCCTAGATTCTTACTTATTTGGTCCCCCATGTCCCCTTCCTTGTCTCCACATCTCCTTCCTTGTCCCCACCTCTCCCCACATCTCATGTCTCCTTTGTCTCCTTCCTTTGGTCCCCACCTCTCTCCCCAAATCTTCACATCTCCTCTACGGAGTGCAACCCCACCTCCATCATCACCCCACCTCCTTCCACATCTCCCATTAACCCACTCGACCGAGCCCTCCCACAACGGTTCCACATTGTACTCCTTTCCCTCTTTTGGTTAAGAAAATTTTTAAATTAATATTAAAATTATTAATATTGCAATGATTTTGTGTGGAAGAATTTTGAAATTTTAATGTGAAAATTATTGTTATTGCAATGATTTAGGTATTATAATTTTGTTATTATTTTTTACATTGTGATTTTTATTGAATTCTTTATTATTTAAAAAATTGATGTTGAAAAATGATGATTAGTTTATTTATTATGATTTTGCAGGTGTGACATCTATTAAATAATAAGATGTCATCTACAATGTTTTTATGGTCATTCTATATAATAGAAGATTTTCTAAAAATGGTAGAGTGGCTATAATGAGGGAGGTAATAAAACAATCATTAGGGTATCTTCACGTTGTTCGTTCAATGAACTCAAGAGTGCAATTTATCGTGCAACAAAGATTAATCCTCTTGAGTATGAGTTGAAAATTCATGTGAAAGTACCCAATAATGATGGTTTTTGTATTGAAATTGATGATGAAGAAAAATGTTCTATAATACTAGAGTTGTGTGTCTCTGCAACATTGACTGTCTTTGTAGAAAAAATGACATAGAATGCGGCATTTAGACCATCATCTTCACTGACAACATCAATGGGTTATGAAGTACCCACACGTCCAGTTACGACGAGAATATTAAATTCTCAATCGGATGTGGTCCCATGTACACCGACACATGCGATGGATAATTTGGACATTAATGTGTGACTTCCTTCAGATGATCAAAGAGATGCACACCCTTCGTAAGTGTTATATCATAGTATAAATTGTATTTTGTTAATTTAGTCTGATACTAAAAATTTTACAAATATTTGTTCACTGTAGTAGGTTCATTGTGTGAAGGAAGTATGAACAGTTGTTAAATTTCTCGTCTAGTAATTACCCGTGGTCTGCTATGAATGAGGCTGGACCAAGTCACAATGTCAATAAAAATTTGAGTTGCACGATGCTCCACAGATGAATGATGAAGTCTTAGAAAATAGTGAGAGTGATGGTGATGATGATAATGAGGATATTCAAAGCTTATCTGACGATGATGTGAATGATGATACAAATGTGAATAGACCCATGACTGATAGTTTGCATGTTGTAAATGAATGTGTCTCACGAGATATGACGAATTGGGTAGGTAATGCCGTAGCTAATAAATACTTTATTGAGAATGAAGAGACAGAATGGATGCATACGACAAATGTTCAAGTGGATAATTTGAATGTATAACATACAGTCAAATGAAGAACTTCATGTTGAGATTTGTTTGCCAGTAAAGAAGATTTGATGACCAAAATATCTCTATGGTCGGTCAAACGAAATGTCCAGTTTTGTACCGATCGATCGAGTTCTAAGATTTTACGGTGATTTGTTATGCAAAATCTCAATGTCAATGGCGTCTACATGCTTGTTGTAGTAAAAGAGCCAGAGGAGCATGGAAAATTACAAGTTATGAGTCACATCATTTATGTCACACTCCTATTGAAAATCAAAGACACCGACAATTGACATCGTCGGTAATATCAAGATTGATCCTTCCGGTTGTACGTGACCGTCATTACATTTCTTGACTTTAGGTGGCATAGAAGATTAACGCGAGAGGCGCCAAATCGTACTTGGGAATTCTATAAGAATGAGTTGATGTCATTGAGGAAAGTCAGGTGATGAGAAGTTATTTATAAAAAAAATATATATGAATGGAGTTATATATGAATATTAGAAAATTTCAGTGTTACTTATCACATATTTCTTTGTTTAGATTATTTGGGAGCCGTATGTTCTGGAAGATTTAGCGCGTGTTGCTGCAATTTGTAGAGAGAGTTCAGAACTATGGCGGGCACATGTACCCATGTTTTGTATGGCTGTTATGGAGGTGCATATGACCGAGAGAGTATGGCGCCAATTTGGTGCTCCTCAAATAATACACCTGCACCGGAACGATATGATCGTAAAGATGGTCGTGGACATGCGAGGGAAAATTGGCTGTTATATCATGCTAGAATATTGAAAGGTGGATGACCGTGCAGACAGTATTCTGGAACCTCCACCACAAGAAGAAGATCAAAGTGAATGGCGTCAATGGTATGAGCAACAGTCAAATCTTTTATTGACACCATTCTCGGAGGAGCCACCAACAGCGTATTGTCCGAGGGGTCCTATTGAGCGTGCATTAGTAAGTACTCATTAATTTTGTAGTTTATAGCAAAATTTTGTTATACTTAAATGTTCATTTATTTGTAGGTAGACGTAACATTCCGCACAAGAGAATTGTTGATAACAAATCCGGAAACATCTTATTTGGATGTGAAGAGTGAGATTTTAAAGCTCCAAGAAGACACATTGAATAAGCTTCGGATACAGATTCCAAAATATGAGCAACCTGCAATTCCATCAGGTGCGGAATATACTCCAGGACAAAGCTCAGGAGGTCCAAATACATGGGCAAATTAATCCTTAGACATCAGAACCATGGCCAAATGTATATGATGCTCAGTCTTGTGGCATTTCTCAAATGGATGTTCAAATGGGACAATGGACACAATATCCGGTGTTTTAGATGCACTTACTCCAGTTTTGTGTACCGACACCTCCCCACATATTATTGGCGGCTTACATATACATGATCAAGGCACTCAACTTACCCCGCATGTAGAAGAGGAAGATGAAGGCAACGATGAGACACAATGGCGAATGATTAGAGCTCGAGGGAAACGTGTGCTAACAAAGAAGAAGCGTTGATTTGTTGTGAACATGTTGTAAATATTTTGAGACAATGTAAATATTGAATGGTAAATATGTACAATTTATTATTATAATGTTATGAATGTTGTGATTGTGTAAAGATTATGTTTCATGATATTATAAGTTGTATGTGATTGATTTGCATTATGTACAATATTATTATTATTTATAAATGTTTGTGATTGTACAAAGATTATTTTTCATGATATTATGAGTTACAGGTGATTGGTTTACATTGTCAAAATTTGACAATTTCTCTACTTTTTTTCCTTCCCAGGACCAAAGACATTTTTTTTTTTCCTTCCAGCAATGAAAGCTGGGTGGCGTTCCTTTCTTTGCGTCTTTTTTTTTTTATTTTCCAGCATAGAAGTCGGGAAGGCGCCATCCGACTTGTAAGTCGGATGGCGCGTTCACGACTCCTTATTTTATTATTCTTTTGGGCGAGGCGCCCCGTCACGGGTGGAAACTGTGCTACTAGGGGTGTCAATGGGCCGGCCTGGACCGGGCCTTGCTAGGCCCGGCCCAGGCCCGGTTTTTTAAAAGCCGGCCCGGGCCCGGCCCAGGCCCGGGGTTAGGCCCGGTATGGGTGGCCCGGCCCGGCCCAGGAAAAGTCCGGAAAAGCCCGGCCCGGCCCGAAAGCCCGGAAAAAATATTATTTTTATTTATGTAATATATAATTTTAATATATCTACTATAATATATCTATAAAAAATAATATATATTTTACTTATATCTATATTAACATTTAACTTGTAAAAGATTATATTTTTAAGTAGATTTATTGTAGAAAAAATACATATAATTCTCTTTCTAAATATAAAATTCATACTTAATATAAATTATATTTATATTTTTTGGGCCGGCGGGCCGACCGGGCCGGGCCTCACAAAGCCCAAGCCCGGCCCTATTTTTTTCCGGGCCGAGCCGGACCGGGCCAAAAAATTTTAACGGGCTTATTTTCCCGGCCCAAGCCGGTTAAAGTTTATACCAAATTTAATTCATAATTTAATTCATTTTAGATTATACCAAATTCTTATTTATAATTTATATTTATTTTTATTAATATATTTATTCTATTTGATATTTTCATATTTATTATTAATACATAAAATGGATATTGATAAAGTAAAATTAAAGATAATATGTGTAATATATATATTTAAATTCATATTTTATTATGTAATATATATATATATAAATATTATGTAATATATATATAAAGGAAGCAAGAGAAATATTTACTGCAAGAGTGATCTTGCAATCGTCCTATATATGTTATGGATTGCAAGAGTAGCAATCTTATAGAGTGGAGAAAAGAGATAGATTGGTCATATAAAATCCAACCAATCAACAAATTTATTTGTCATAATCCACACTATAATTATTGTAAAATTATTCTTATAATAAATATTTCTATCCAAAATATAGAGCACACCCAAAGACGGGTAACAAGCAAGTTTCACTCCATATCAATAAATGCCAGGTGTAGGGTTGGAATATTTGAAATCTCCAGAGCCGAAGTGATTACTTCGCTTCTACGTCGAAAGAGAAATGTTTATTGCCCGTAAGGAGGGCAATAAAAATGATATAAATTGTCCTCCAAATATTTCATTGGTTGAGAGAGAGAGAAAGAGAAAGAGAGATTTTGTCATATTTTCAAGTAATAAAATTATTTGGAAGACAATCTACATACATTCACTACAAGACAAATAACATTTGTCAATGCTCTTATGTCAGCGGCTACCAAAATCTGTTGACAAAAGATGATATTTGTCTACGACTTCCACAAGCTGTTGACAAAAATCTGTTTCGTCAACGGCTTCTGTGTCCGTTGACATATTCATAATTTAATTCATTTTAGATTATACCAATTCTTATTTATAATTTATATTATTTTTATTAATATATTTATTCTATTTGATATTTTCATATTTATTATTAATACATAAAATGGATATGGATAAAGTAAAATTAAAGATAATATGTGTAATATATATATATATATATATTTAAATTCATATTTTATTATGTATATATATATAAATATTATGTAATATATATATAAAAAGGAAGCAAGAGAAATATTTACTGCAAGAGTGATCTTGCAATCGTCCTATATATGTTATGGATTGCAAGAGTAGCAATCTTATAGAGTGGAGAAAAGAGATAGATTGGTCATAATAAATCCAACCAATCAACAAATTTATTTGTCATAATCCACACTATAATTATTGTAAAATTATTCTTATAATAAATATTTCTATCCAAAATAGAGCACCCAAAGACGGGTAACAAGCAAGTTTCACTCCATATCAATAAATGCCAGGTGTAGGGTTGGAATATTTGAAATCTCTAGAGCCGAAGTGATTACTTCCGCTTCTACGTCGAAAGAGAAATGTTTATTGCCCGTTAAGGAGGGCAATAAAAATGATATAAATTGTCCTCCAAATATTTTCATTGGTTGAGAGAGAGAGAAAGAGAAAGAGAGATTTTGTCATATTTTCAAGTAATAAAATTATTTGGAAGACAATCTACATATATTCACTACAAGACAATAACATTTGTCAATGCTCTTATGTCAGCGGCTACCAAAATCTGTTGACAAAAGATGATATTTGTCTACGACTTCCACAAGCTGTTGACAAAAATCTGTTCGTCAACGGCTTCGTGTCCGTTGACATATTCATAATTTAATTCATTTTAGATTATACCAAATTCTTATTTATAATTTATATTTATTTTTATTAATATATTTATTCTATTTGATATTTTCATATTTATTATTAATACATAAAATGGATATTGATAAAGTAAAATTAAAGATAATATGTGTAATATATATTTAAATTCATATTTTATTATGTAATATATATATAAATATTATGTAATATATATATAAAAAGGAGAAAAGAGATAGATTGGTCATATAAAATCCACCAATCAACAAATTTATTTGTCATAATCCACACTATAATTATTGTAAAATTATTCTTATAATAAATATTTCTATCCAAAATATAGAGCACACCCAAAGACGGGTAACAAGCAAGTTTCACTCCATATCAATAAATGCCAGGTGTAGGGTTGGAATATTTGAAATCTCCAGAGCCGAAGTGATTACTTCCGCTTCTACGTCGAAAGAGAATGTTTATTGCCCGTTAAGGAGGGCAATAAAAATGATATAAATTGTCCTCCAAATATTTTCATTGGTTGAGAGAGAGAGAAAGAGAAAGAGAGATTTTGTCATATTTTCAAGTAATAAAATTATTTGGAAGACAATCTACATACATTCACTACAAGACAAATAACATTGTCAATGCTCTTATGTCAGCGCTACCAAAATCTGTTGACAAAAGATGATATTTGTCTACGACTTCCACAAGCCGTTGACAAAAATCTGTTTCGTCAACGGCTTCTGTGTCCGTTGACATATTCATAATTTAATTCATTTTAGATTATACCAAATTCTTATTTATAATTTATATTTATATTTATTAATATATTTATTCTATTTGATATTTTCATATTTATTATTAATACATAAAATGGATATTGATAAAGTAAAATTAAAGATAATATGTGTAATATATATATATATTTAAATTCATATTTTATTATGTAAATGGCTTGGTTTACCCGTCTCAGCTGCAACCATCTCTTGTAGCAAAGGTTCCATGTATCCCGGAGTGATCCTTCCTTGTTTTACAAGTGCACTTCCTCTTCTAAGCTTTATGTGTTGGTTTATGTCGACGACATTCTTGTGCTGGCCGATCGGACGCAGCAGCTCATCCAATCTTTTCGCACAGACTTTGCTGTGCGTGATCTTGTCCTCCCTCTCTCTTTCTCTATATATAACCTCAATCGGGTAGCATATGGTCTACACCACAGAGAAGAGAGGAGGAAGAGAGTAGCAGACCACAAGGCAATGACTCGTTGGGTGAGTGCCCTGCCCCCCTCCCATCCCGTCTCTCTCACTCTTTAATTTTGTATGCAGGAAAATCCGTATATCCCATGGACTAATTCGGCTTTGCCGTCGTCGGCAAGCAACCATCCACTAAGAATTTTACTTCTTTCACTCTTTGTGACGCTCTTCCTACTAGGGGTGATCATTTGGCTGCTCTATAAACTATGGTAAGTAATCTTTGGATGTGAGTAAGCTTGTGGCTGCAGCCCCCACGGGAGACTGCGGGAGAGAGAAGAAATAATATATAATTTTTTAACAATAAAATATATTTGTCACTCTTTGCAGGCGTAAAGTACAAGAGATGGCACAACTGGTTGCCCCCGAGACTCGCATGGAGCAGCAGCGCAATGCCATATTTGACGACCTCTCCAGCTTTCCTTTTACCAGTGCTGCCACCGTGGGTAATCCCCAGGCGAGTCAAGCCAGTGGCTTTTCCAACTCCTCCGGCAACACCGGCGGCCGCGGCCGCGGATGTGGGCGTGGACGATACCGTGAGCCCCACTGCCAAATCTTCTTGCAAAATAGACATCGCTGGCCGAATTGGGATCCTCTAGCCTCACTTTGGTAATGAGTTAACTCAAAGTTAACTCAGAGTTAACTCAAAGTTAACTCAAAATGGACTTTGACAACCAAAAAAAGTTAACTCGGTTAGGTTTGAGTTAACTTTGAGTTAACTCAACTTTTTCTAACCCACCCACACCCATGGAACTGAGTTAACTCAAAGTTAACTCAACTTTTTCTAACCCACTCACAAAGCAAAAATTGAGTTAACCTTGGATAACTTTATTCATGAGTTGGAGTTAACTCAAACTCCAACCCATTACCAAAGTGAGGCCTAAAGTCTCCGCAAGAGGAGGCTCGGTCAGCACCATAGGGTGGGTTGGTTTTTTTTTTAGCCC
>JACBKR010004660.1:0-22264 GCA_014218235.1 Colocasia esculenta | reverse complement strand
ACGAAGGTTTTTTAGACCCCGAAACGACGTCTTATCGCAAAGGAAATAAAGGGTCGTCAAGCGCCTCTGATTGCCGATTTAGAATTTGGGTCTTACAAGCGATTCCGATATAAGCGAGCGAAAAGTTATGCCGTTTGAGCGAAGGGGTGTCCGTATGCGATCGCATCGGCAGCCGGGGACGCGCGCTCCGGAGAGGAATGGGGCGCCGGATAAGAAATCTCCGAATGCGACCATTATCGACAAGGTCAAAGTGCCTATTCTGGTGTCGATTCCGAATTGTGGTCACATAAGCGATTTCCGATGCCGTGCGGAAAGTTATGCCCAATTCTTTCGTTGAAGGGGGGGGATAAACCGGAGGGGGTGACTATATCGGCGATGTTCGGGCAACCATATCCCGACCTGGGGAGGAGATGATCTGCATCGAGTTGAATACGACTTCCGATCACTGTGACTGGACGGCTCCGCGTGTGGGCTCCCCAGCAATTCGCAAAGGGGAAGTCGCTACTGCCAAAAAACCTTGGAATGGGGGAGATCGTCGGCTAGAATCGCAATTTCATAGTGCGAAATGAAGGTTTTTGACCCAGAAACGACGTCTTATTGCTGAGGCAATAAAAGGGCATCGAGCGCCTCTGAGTGCGATTCCGAATTGGGGTCTTATAAGCGATCCGATATGCGAGCGAAAAGTTTTGCCTATTGAGCGAAGGGGTGTCGTATGTATCGCGATGGGCAGCCTCGGACGCCCGCTCCCGAAGAGGAATTGGGCGCCGGACCGGAAATATCCAAATGCGACCATTTACCGACCGCGTCAAAGTGCTATTCTGAATTAGGGCTTCGACGGTGGTTCCGACCTAAGGGCGAATAAATATCTGCGTCCGACGGAGGGTACGGCAATTGGTGTACTAGTACACGCTCTGTGGGGGAATTTTCGCCCGAAACGGAATCCGTGAAAAACCAGGGCAGGCAGTGTCGACCGTCTCGGAGAGCCGATTCTGAATTGTGGTCCATAAGTGATTCCGATGCCCGTGCGGAAAGTTATGCCCAATACTTTCGCTGAAGGGGTGGGAATAAACCGGAGGGGGTGACTATATCGACGATGTTCGGGAACCATATCCACGACCTGGGGTGGAGATCTCGCATCGAGTTGAACGAACGACTTCGCTGTGACTGGACGGCTCCGCGTGTGGGCTCCGTAGTGATTCGCATAATCAATAGGAGTCGCTACTGCCAAAAAACTTGGAATAGGGGAGATCGTCGGCTAGAATCGAAATTTCAGAGTGCTAAAGGAAGGTTTTCGACCCCGAAACGTCTTATTGCCCGAGGCAATAAGGGGGCCGTTGAGCGCCTCTGAGTGCCGATTCCGAATGGGGTCTTATATGCGATTCAATAAGCGAGCGAAAAGAGTATGCCCGTTTGAGCGAAGGGGGGTGTCGTATGCGATCACATCGGCAGCCTGGGACCGGTCCCGGAGAGGAATTTGGGCGACGGACAGAAATCTCCGAATGAAACCATTTAGCGAAGGGTTAAAGTGCCTATTCTGATTGGGGGGCTTCGCGGGCGGTTCCGACCCCCGGGTGAATAAATATCCACGTCCGACCAGAGGGTACGGCAGTCGGTGTACTAGTACACACGCTCCGGGGGGAATTTTGGCCCCGGAATGGAATTCTGCGAAACCAGACGTTGTCGACTGTCTCGGAGTGCGATTCCGAATTGTGGTCACATATGCGATTCCGATGCCCGTACAGAAAGTTATTCCAAATTCTTTAGTTGAAGGGGTGGGAATAAACCGGAGGGGGTAACTATATCGGCGATGTTCGGGCACCATATCCACGACCTGGGGACAAGATCTCGCGTTGAGTTGAACACGACTTCCGATCGCATGACTGGACGGCTCCGCGTGTGCGCTCCGCCAGCGATTCGCATAATCAGAGAGTCGCTACTGCCAAAAAACCTTGGAATAGGGGAAATCGTCGGCTAGAATCGCAATTTCAAAGTGATAAACGAATGTTTTTCGACCCCGAAACGACGTCTTATCGCCTGAGGCAATAAGGGTGCGTCGAGCGCCTCTGAGTGCCGATTCCAAATTGGGGTCTTATAAGCGATTTGATAAGCGAGCAAAAAGTTATGCCCGTTTGAGCGAAGGGGTGTCAGTATGCGATCGCATCAGCAGCCTGGGACCGCGCTCTGGAGAGGAATTGAGCCGGACCGTAAATCTCCGAATGCGACCATTTACCGACCGGGTCAAAGTCCCTATTCTGAATTGGGGCCTCGCGGGCGGTTCGACCCCCGGGCGAATAAATATCCACGTACGACTGGTGGGTACAGACGTCGGTGTACTAGTACACACGCTAGGGGGGGGGGGGGGGGGGGGGGGGGGATTGCCCGGAACGAAATTCCGCGAAACAAGCGCACTGTCGACCGTCTCGGAGTGCCGATTCCGAATTGTGGTCACATAAGCGATTCTGATGCCCGTGCGAAAAGTTATGCCCAATTCTTTCGCTGAAGGGGTGGGAATAAACGGAGGGGGTGACTATATCGGCGATGTTTGGGCACCCATATCCACAACCTGGGAGGAGATCTCGCATCGAGTTGAACACGACTTCCGATCGCTGTGACTGGGCGGCTTCGCGTGTGGACTCCGCCAGCAATTCGCATAATCGAGGGAGTTGCTACTGCCAAAAAACCTTGGAATGGGGGAGATCGTCGGCTAGAATCGTAATTTCGGAGTGCAAAATGAAGATTTTCGACCCCGAAACGACCTCTTATCTCCTGGGCACAAACGGGGCGTTGAGCGCCTCTGAGTGCCGATTCCGAATGGGGTCTTATAAGCGATTCCGATAAGCGAGCGAAAAGTTATGCCCGTTTGAGCGAAGGGTTGTCTAGTTGCGATCGCATTGGCAGCCTGGGACCGCGCTCCCGTAGAGGAATTTGGGCGCGGACCGGAAATCTCCGAATGCGACAATTTACAAACGGGTCACAGTGCCTATTCTGAATTGGGGCTTCGCGGGCAATTCTGACCCCCGGGCGAATAAATATCCGCGTCGACCGGAGGGTACGGCAGTCGGTTGTACCAGTACACATGCTCGGGGGGGATTTTGGCCCCGAAACGGAATTACGCGAAACCAGCACGTTGTCGACCGTCTCGGAGTGCCGATTCCAAATTGTGGTCACATAAGCGATTCCGATGCCCGTGCGGAAAACAATGCCCATTCTTTCGCTGAAGGGGGTGGGAATAAACCGGAGGGGGTGACTATATCGGCGTTGTTCGGGAACCCATATACAGGACCTGGGGAGGAGATCTCGCGTCGAGTTGAACATGACTTCTGATCACTGTGACTGGGCGGCTCTGCGTGTGGGCTCCGCCAGCGATTCGCATAATCGAGGGAGCGCTACTGCCAAACAACCTTAGAATAGGGGAGATCGTCGTCTAGAATCGCAATTTCATAGTGCGAAACGAAGGTTTTTTTTACCATGAATGACGTCTTATCGCCTGAGGCACTAAGGGGCGTCGAGCGCCTCTGAGTGCTGATTCCGAATTGGGGTCTTGTAAGCGATTCCGATAAGCGAGCGAAAAGTTATGCCCGTTTGAGCGAAGGGGTGTCCGTATGCGATCGCATCGACAGCCTGGGACAGCGCTCCCGGAGAGGAATTTGGGCGCTGAACCAGAAATCTCCGAATGCGACCATTTACCGACCGGGTCAAAGTGCCTATTCTGAATTGGGGCTTGCGGGCGGTTCCGACCGCGGGCGAATAAATATCCACGTCTGACCGGAGGGTACGGCAGTCGGTGTACTAGTACACACGCTCCGGGGGGGGGGGGGGGGGGGGATTTTGGCCCCGGAACAGAATTCGTGAAACCAGCGCGCTGCTGTCGACCGTTCAGAGTGCGATTCCGAATTGTGGTCACATAAGCGATTCCGATGCCCGTGCGGAAGTTAGGCCCTATTCTTTCGCAGAGGGGTGGGAATAAACCGGAGGTGGACTATATCGGCAATGTTCGGGCACCCATATCCACGACCTGGGGAGAGATCTCGCGTCGAGTGAACATGGACTTCCGATCACTGTGACTGGGCGGCTCCACGTTGGCTCCGCAGCGATTCGCATAATCGAGGGAGTCGCTACTCCCTAAAAAACCTGGAATAGGGGAGATCGTCAGCTAGAATCGCACTTTCAGAGTGCGAAACGAAGATATTTCGACCCCCGATGACCTCTTATCGACTGGGCACAGAGGGGGCGTCGAGCGCCTATAAGTGCCGATTCCGAATTGGGGTCTTATAAGCGATTCCGATAAGCGAGCGAAAAGTTATGCCTGTTTGAGCGAAGGGTTGTCCGTATGCGATCGCATCGGCAGCCTGGGACCGCGCTCCCGGAGAGGAATTTGGGCGCCGGACCGAAAATCTCCGAATGCGACCATTTACCGACCGGGTCATAGTTCCTATTCTGAATTGGGGATTCGCGGGCAGTTCCGACCCCCGGGCGAATAAATATCCGCGTCCGACTGGAGGGTACGGCAGTCGGTGTACAAGTACACATGCTTCGAGGGGGATTTTGGGCCCGAAACGGAATTCCGCAAAACCAGCACGTTGTCGACCGTCTCGGAGTGCCGATTTTGAATTGTGGTCACATAAGCGATTCCAATGCCCGTGCGGAAAACTATGTCCAATTCTTTCGCTGAAGGGGTGGGAATAAACCGGAGGGGGTGACTATATCGGCGATGTTCGGGCACCCATATACATGACCTGGGGAGGAGATCTCGTATCGAGTTGAACACGACTTCTGATCTCTGTGACTGGGCGGCTCTGCGTATGGGCTCCGCCAGTGATTCGCATAATCGAGGGAGTCGCTACTGACAAAAAACCTTAGAATAGGGGAGATCGTCGTCTAGAATCGCAATTCAGAGTGCGAAATGAAGGTTTTTGACCCTGAAACGACGTCTTATCGCTTGAGGCAATAATGGTCGAGCGCCTCTGAGCGCTGACTCCGAATTGGGGTCTTATAAGCGATTGATAAGCGAGTGTGAAAAGTATGCCCGTTTGAGCGAAGGGGTGTCCGTATGCGATCGCATCGGCAGCCTGGGACCGTGCTCCCGGAGAGGAATTTGGGCGCCGGACTGGAAATCTCTGAATGCGACCATTTACGACGGGTCAAAGTGCCTATTCTGAATTGGGGCCCACGGCGGGTTCCGACCCCCGGGCGAATAAATATCCGCGTCCGACCGGAGGGTACGGCAGTCGGGTGTGAACTAGTACACCGCTCCAGGGGGGAATTTGGCCTTGGAACGGAATTCCGCAAAAAACAACGCGTTGTCGACCATCTCGGAGTGCCGATTCCGAATACGGTCACATAAGCGATTCCGATGACCGTGCGGAAAGTTATGCCAATTCTTTCGCTGAGGGGGTGGGAATAAACCGGAGGGGGTGACTATATCGGCGATGTTCGGGCACCCATATCCACGACCTGGGGAGGAGATCTCGCATCGAGTTGAACACAACTTTCGATCGCTGTGACTGGGCGGCTCCGCGTGTGGGCTCCGCCAGCGATTCGCATAATCGAGGAGTCGCTACTACCAAAAAACCATGGAATAGGGGAGATCGTCGGCTAGAATAGCAATTTCGGAGTGCGAAACGAAGGTTTTTCGACCCCGAAACGACGTCTTATTGCCGAAGGCAATAAGGGAGCGTCGAGCTCCTCTAAGTGCTGATTCCGAATAGGGATCTTATAAGCGATTCCGATAAGCTAGTTAAAAGTTATGCCCGTTTGAGCGAAGGGGTGTCCGTATGCGATCGCATCAGCAGCCTGGGACCGCGAACCTTGAGAGGAATTTGGGCGCTGGACCGGAAATCTCCGAATGCGACCATTTACCGACCGGGTCAAAGTGCGTATTCTGAATTGGGGCTTCTCGGGCGGTTCCGACCTTCGGGCGAATAAATATCTGCATCCGACCGGAGGGTACGGCAGTCGGTGTACTAGTACACACGCTCCCGGAGGAATTTTGACCGCGGAATGGAATTCCGCGAAACCAGCACGCTGTCGACCGTCTCGGAGTGCCGATTCCCAATTGTGGTCACATAAGCGATTCCGATGCCCGTGCAGAAAGTTATGCCCAATTCTTTCGCTGAAGGGGTGGGAATAAACCGGAGGGGGTGACTATATCGGCGATGTTCGGGCACCCATATCCACGACTTGGGGAGGTGATCTCGCGTCGAGTTGAACATGACTTCTGATAGCTGTGACTGGGCGGCTCCACGTGTGTGCTCCGCCAACGATTCGCATAATCGAGGGAGTCGCTACTGCCAAAAAACCTTGGAATATGGGAGATCGTCAGCTAGAATCGCAATTTCGGAGTGCGAAACGAAGGTTTTTAGACCCCGAAACGACGTCTTATTGCTTGTGGCCATAAGGGGGCGTCGAGCGCCTCTGAGTGCCGATTCCGAATTGGGGTCTTATAAGAGATTCTGATAAGCGAGCGAAAAGTTATGCTTGTTTGAGCGAAGGGGTGTCCGTATGCGATCGCATCGGCAGCCTGGGACCGCGCTCCCGGAGAGGAATTTGGGCGCCGGACCGGAGATCTCGAATGCGACCATTTACCGATCGGGCAAAGTGCCTATTCTGAATTGGGGCTTCGTGGGCGGTTCCGACCCGGGGCGAATAAATATCGCGTCCGACCGGAGGGTACGGTAGTCGGTTGTACTAGTACAGACGCTCCGGGGGGAATTTTGGCCCAGAAACGGAATTCCGTGAAAAACCAGCGCGCTGTCGACCGTCTCGGAGTGCCGATTTCGAATTGTGGTCACATAAGCGATTCGATGCCCATGCGGAATGTTATGCCCAATTCTTTCACTGAAGGGGTGGGAATAAATCGGAGGGGGTGACTATATCGGCGATGTGGGGCACCCATATCCACGACCTGGGGAGGAGATCTCGCGTCGAGTTGAACACGACTTCCGATCCCTGTGACTGGGCGGCTCCGCGTGTGGGCTCCGCCAGCGATTCGCATAATCGAGGGAGTCTCTATTGCCAAAAACCTTGGAATAGGGGAGATCGTCGGCTAGAATCACAATTTCAGAGTGCGAAACGAAGATTTTTTGACCCCGAAACGACCTCGTATCGCCTGGGCACAAAGTGGGCGTCGAGCGCCTCTGAGTGCCGATTCGAATTGGGGTCTTAAAAGAGATCCGATAAGCGAGTGAAAAGTTATGCCCATTTGAGCGAAGGGCTGTCCGTATGCCGATCGCATCGGCATCCTGGGACCGTGCTCCCGGAGAGAATTTGGGCGCCGGACCGGAAATCTCCGAATGCGACCATTTACCGACCGGGTTCATAGTGCCTGTTCTGAATTGGGGCTTCGCGGGCAAGTTCCGACCCCGGGCGAAATAAAATATGCCGTCCGACCGGAGGGTTACGGCAGTCGTTGTACTAGTACACATGCTCCGGGGGGGATTTTGGCCCCGAACCGAATTCCGACGAAACCAGCACGTTGTCGACCGTCTCGGAGTGCCGATTCGAATTGTGTTCACAAAGCGATTCCGATGCCCGGCGGAAAACTATGCCCAATTCCTTCGTTGAAGGGGGTGGAATAAACCGGAGGGGGTGACTATATCGGCGATGTTCGGGCACCATATAAAGACCTGGGGAGGAGATCGCGTGAGAGTGAACACGACTTCTGATCACCGTGCCTAGGCGGCTGCGTGTGGGCTCCGCCAGTGATTCGCATAATCGAGGGAGTCGCTACTGCCAAAAAACCTTAGAATAGGGGAGATCGTCGTCTAGAATCGCAATTTCAGAGTGCGAAACGAATGTTTTTTACCCTAAAACGACGTCTTATCGCCTGAGGCAGTAAAGGGGCGTCGAGCACTCTAAGTGCTGATTCCGAATTGGGGTCTTATAAGCGATTCTGATAAGCGAGCAAAAAGTTATGCCCGTTTGAGCGAAGGGGTGTCCTTATGCTATCGCATCAACCGCCTGGGACCGCGCTCCCGGAGAGGAGTTTGGGTGCCGGACCAGAAATCTCCGAATGCGACCATTTACCGACCGGGTCAAAGTGCCTATTCTGAATTGGGGCTTCGCGGGCGGTTCCGACCCCCGGGCGAATAAATATCCACGTCTGACCGAAGGGTACGGCAGTTGCTGTACTAGTGCACACGCTCCGGAGGGGAATTTTGGCCCGAAACTCCGTGAAACCAGAGCGCTGTCGACGTCCCGTTCGGAGTGCCAATTCCGAATTGTGGTCACATAAGCGATTACGATGCCCGTGCGGAAAGTTATGCCCTATTCTTTCGCAGAAGCGGTGGGAAATAAAACGGGGGGTGGGACTATATCGGCGATGTTCGGGCACCATATCCACGACCTGGGGAGAAGATCTGCGTCGAGTTGAACATGACTTCCGATCGCTGTGACTGTGGGCTCCACGTTGGGCTCGCCAGCGATTCGCATAATCGAGGGAGTCGCTACAGCCAAAAAACCTTGGAATAGGGGAGATCGTCGGCTAGAATCGCAATTTCAGAGTGCGAAAAGAAGGTTTTTCGTCCCTGAAATGACGACTTATCGCCTGAGGCAAGAAGGGGGCGTCGAGCGCCTCTGAGTGCCGATTCCGAATTGGGTTCTTATAAGCGATTCTGATAAGCGAGCGAAAAGTTATGCCCGTTTGAGCGAAGGGTTGTCGTATGCGATCGCACCGGCAGCCTGGGACCGCGCTCCCGGAGAGGAATTTGGGCGCCGGACCGGAAATCTCCGAATGCGACCATTTACGACGGGTCAAAGTGCCATTCTGAATTGGGGCTTCGCGGGCGGTTCCGACCGCGGGCGAATAAATGTCGGTGTACTAGTACACACGCTCCGGGGAGAATTTTTGCCCCGGAATGAAATTTCGTGAAACGAGCGCGCTGTCGACCGTCTCGGAGTGCCGATTCCGAATTGTGGTCAAATAAGCGATTTCGATGCCCGTGCGGAAAGTTATGCCAATCTTTCGCTAAAGGGGTGGGAATAAACCGGAGGGGGGGGTGACTATATTGGCGATGTTCGGGCACTCATATCCCGACCTGGGGAGGAGATCTCGCGTCGAGTTGAACATGACTTCCGATCGCTGTGACTGGGCGGCTCCGCGTGTGGGCTCCGCCAGCGATTCGCATAATTGAGGGAGTCGCTACTGCCAAAAAATCGTGGAATAGGGGAGATCGTCAGCTAGAATCGCAATTTCGGAGTGCGAAACGAAGGTTTTTCGACCTCGAAACGACGTTTTATCGCCTGAGGCAATAAAGGGTCGTCGAGCGCCTCTAAGTGCCGATTCCGAATTGGGGTCTTATAAACGATTCGATAAGCGAGCAAAAAGTTATGCTTGTTTGAGGGAAGGGGTGTCCGTATGCGATCGCATCGGCAGCCTGGGACCACGCTCCCGGAGAGGAATTTGGGCGCCGGACCGGAAATCTCGAATGCGACCATTTACCGACCGGGTCAAAGTGCCTATTCTGAATTGGGGCTTCACGGGCGGTTCCGACCCGGGCGAATAAATATCCGCATCCGACGGGGGGTATGACAGTCGGTGTACTAGTACACACGCTACGGGGGAATTTTGTCCCATAACGGAATTCCGCGAATCCAGCGTGTTGTCGACCGTCTCGGAGTGCCGATTCTGAATTGTGGTCACATAGCCATTCCGATGCCGGCGGAAGGTTATGCCCAATTCTTTCACTGAAGGGGTGGGAATAAACCAGAGGGGTGACTATATCGGCGATGTTCGGGCACCCATATCCACGAACTGGGGAGGAGATCTCGTGTCGAGTGGAACAGACTTCCGATCACTGTGACTGGGCGGCTCACGTGTGGGCTCTGCCAGCGATTTGCATAATCGAGGGAGTCGTACTGCCAAAAAACCCTGGAATAGGGGAGATCGTCGGCTAGAATCGCAATTTCGGAGTGCAAAACGAAGGTTTTTCGACCGGAAATGACCTCTTATCTCTTGAGGCAATAAGGGCCATCGAGCGCCTCTGAGTGCGATTCCGAATTGGGGTCTTATAAGCGATTACGATAAGCGAGCAAAAAGTTATGCCCGTTGAGCGAAGGGGTGTCCGTATGCGATTGCATCGGCAGCCTAGGACCGCACTCCCGGAGAGGAATTTGGGTGCCGGACCGGAAATCTCCGAATGCGAACATTTACCGACCGGGTCAAACTGCCTATTCTGAATTGGGGCTTCGCGGGCGGTTCCGACCCCCGGGCGAATAAATATCCGCATCCGACCGGAGGGTACGGTAGTCAGTGTACTAGTACACATGCTCCGGGGGGATTTTGGCCCCGCAACGGAATTCCGCGAAACCAGCACGTTGTCGACCGTCTCGGAGTGCTGATTCCGAATTGTGGTCACATAAGCGATTCCGATGCCCGTGCGGAAACTATGCTCAATTCTTTCTCTGAAGGGGTGGGAATAAACCGGAGGGGGTGACTATATCGGCGATGTTCGGGCACCCATATACATGACCTGGGGAGGAGATCTCGCGTCGAGTTGAACACGACTTCTGATCACCGTGACCGGGGCGGCTCTGCGTATGGGCTTCGCCAGTGATTCGCATAATCGAGGGAGTCGCTATTGCCAAAAAACCTTAGAATAGGGGAGATCATCGTCTAGAATCGCAATTTCAGAGTGCGAAACGAAGGTTTTTGACCTGAAACGACGTCTTATCGCTGAGGAAATAAAGGGGCGTCGAGCGCCTCTGAGTGCTGATCCGAATTGTGGTCTTATAACCGATTCTGATAAGCGAGCGAAAAGTTAGCCTGTTTGAGCGAAGGGGTGTCCTTATGCGATCGCATCGATAGCCTGGGACCGCGCTCCGGAGAGGAATTTGGGCGCCGGACCGGAAATCCCCAAATGCGGACCATTTACCGACCGGGTCAAAGTGCCTATTCTGAATTGGGGCCTCGCGGGCGGGGGTTCCGACCCACGGGCGAATAAATATCCACGTCCGACTGGTGGGTACAGACGTCGGTGTACTAGTACACACGCTATGAGGGGGATTTTTGCCCTGGAACAGAATTCCGCGAAACCAGCGCGCTGTCGACCGTCTCGGAGTGCCGATTCCGAATTGTGGTCACATAAGCGATTCTGATGCCCGTGCGGAAAGTTATGCCCAATTTTTTCGCTGAAGGATGACCTCTTATTGCCTGAGGCAATAAGGGGCGTCGAGCGCCTCTGAGTGCCGATTCCGAATTAGGGTCTTATAAGCGATTCCGATAAGCGAGCGACAAGTTATGCCTGTTTGAGCGAAGGGGTGTGTGGATGATCCGTTTCGCCACCCGGCTGTGTCCCCGTTGTCGACGGTGGATGTCCTCCGGGTGCTCGTGAACGTCACTGGTCTCTCGTTGGCGATGATGGATTGTTGGTTGACTTGGTTGAGTCCCGGTTGACTAGGTTGACTGAGGAGGAAACAAAGAAAACCAGAGATGAAAGGGGAGATTTGTGATCGCCAGGGCCTTACCTGTTCCCAAGGAAGTACTTTGACCACGTTGTTGTAGTAGCCTCACGTAGCGGGCGGAGATGGGGCTCCAACTTCTCCTTCTTCGACCGGCCAACCACGGTCACGTTCACAATATTCCAGCCACAAACAAACCTCTATTAGACTAAATACAGTGTAGCAAATGTTTAGAAGGAAGAAAGGAAAGCCCAAAAGGCGAGTCCCGTACCGGTTGCGGACTTGAGAAGAGGGGTGGCCAAATGCTATGACCACCGTTCTTCCCTCCATTTTTGGTTGGGAAACCCTTTCTAGGTGTGTAGGAAGGTGACCTACGTGCCTAGGGTGTGTGGGAAAGTGTGTGGAACATGCAAACTAGCTAAAGTAAGAGGAAAGGAAAGAGAGGAAGAGGAAGGAGATGATCCTCGTTGCTAATGTTGTAGCTCCTTGCAAGGGCTCCTCCAGCTCCAAAGCAAGCCTCCTGGACGTCCCAAGTGTGAAGAGAGTGAAGAGGATGAGTGGTGGAAGGTAAGGTGCAAGTTTCTCTCTCTTCTCTCAAAGTGGCAGCATAAGGACGTCCAGCCTTCTCCCCTTGGCTCAGAGGGTTCAAAGGGCTATTATATAGACAGTGGAGCTCGGGGTGAGAGCCTTGGATGCTTAAGTGTGAAGAAACACACTTACACACTTGGCTATCCTGGCTAAATGCTCCAACCAATGGGTAGAGGCCATGTAAGATTTTTACTGGGTCAAGGGGGTGCCTAGGTGGCCCATATGCCCGTTGGGAACGGCTACATGCGTTGCATGGCCGAGAGAATGGTGCAAGTGGGCTGGAATCTCGGGGTAGTTGCGCAGACCAGGTAAACCCTATTGACGTCTAGGTCAGGCCGCCAACCTCATGCAGGCGTCCAGGATGTGACGTCGGTATGGGTCAGCGTTCAGGGGATTGCCGCCAACCAATAGTCGGCGGCCATCGATGCTGCGTCTACATGGAATCTGAGGCTGTCAACAAATGGTCAAACGAGACTTAATGGGCCAAATAGCCTTGGCGGAGATGGGCCAAATCGCGCGTCTACAAATGCCCTCCAAGACATCTGGTCTTGGCAAGGGAGCAGAGCGGACTGAAAGGTTGGTCCTCGGTAAACAAAGGACGCGGGGATTTATGGAAGGGCCATCTCCGAGGATAGGATTTCTAGCCAACCAAACGAAAGAGACAGGCTAGAGACAGATGACGAATCGTCTGAGAGACAATAGGGGTAAGAAAAGGGTGATCTACCGTGTAAACACACTGCGACCCATGGCAGGGTCCCTGTCATGGCCGTGTTGGACTTTGACTAGTTTCCGTTGTGTCTGAGTCAAAGGAGTTGTAATATGACGTTGAATCAGGAGGGTCTCATAACCGAGCTCGCGGGCTCGCTGGCCTAATCAGGACGTCGGTCCCGAATTTAGGAGGTCACAAGATAAGATTGGTTGATCTCTCAAAGGATTATCAAAAGAGTCTAGCTGGAATCACATGCATGGAAAGCCTGAAGTCGGAATTAAGCTCGCGACTGGCGAAGGCTCAAATGAACTCAATAAGGCTGGAATGATCATTGTGAAAGACACAGTGGGACAAGTTCCCGAAGGGGGGGGGG
Source organism: Colocasia esculenta (assembly GCA_014218235.1). Classification (NCBI taxonomy): domain Eukaryota; kingdom Viridiplantae; phylum Streptophyta; class Magnoliopsida; order Alismatales; family Araceae; genus Colocasia; species Colocasia esculenta. The sequence continues at coordinate 9,197 of JACBKR010004660.1, read as the reverse complement.
TGGCAACAAAGACCCGATATCACCCTGGATAGTCATGAAGGGCACCCATAGGCTACCTGAGCTGGGGGAGCCATGGAGCAATCATATGATCAAGGAAAATCACCTTTTTCACCTTTTTTTTTTTTTTGAGTGTAGCAGTGAAGATGCATGCTGGTGTGGGTTGTCTATCTAAAATGCAAGTTAGCACCAGAGGAACCTTCTAAGGCCATACGAATAACTGAGAGATCGCAAACCCATCATGGTTTTTTGGTGAAGGGGAACTCAGGTTCACGGTCGCCAAGTATTGCCTCTGGTGGGGTCCTATGTTACATACCTGTAACGCTCAAGGTTGCATGCGTTCCGACATGAACGCACTTGTGCTTAAGATATCTGCAAAACAACTCGAAGCACAAGATAAAGGATAATGGGTAATGGCCATATAAAGAATAAGACATTAAAAATATCCGGGGAGTAACTCCACATCGATGGCCCCAGTATACATGTTAACGTCCCATCTGTGGCCGCCAACATTGAAACCGACGTCCACTGATCGGATGCCTACTGGACAGCGATCAACCCGAAAAATAGGTGATGGAGTCCATAGGACTCTACCATCTCCCACCTCCGTCCCTCCCGCTCCTGTTGCGACCCAGAGAGCTGAGAGGCAGAGAAACCAGCAGCATGCCTCCTCATGGCCGGGACGATCCACAATCACCGTCCACAGGCGCGAATCCTGGAATTCTAAGTGAAGTTCCGGGTCATTTGGCACGCGTCTGGCCAACGGGGAGGTAAGCAATGATTACTTCTGCTCTTTCCTGGGCTGAAAACGCCCCAAGCAGCGTTCTTACAGAACCCTTCACTCCCATGCAGAAATCCCAGCATTCCCGAGCCAAGGCCAGGTACAGGCCTTTTCCTGGCTTGTGAACCTGGTAATGCCATCACGTTGGACATGCTAGCTTCGTCGGATGTGGAATTTGAACTTCATGTGGTCCTGGCCAAGACATGAAGACATGTGGTGGGGATTCGATGCCCTGGGGGCGTTAGTGGAGAGATGGCACCCGCACACGCACACGTTCGTGTTCCAGGGCTTCGAGGCAAGCGTGTTGCTGGGGGGTGGAGGTTCCTGGGATGGCAGCGATGCCTGGATACGATGCAGCGACTCCTCTCCTCCCGTGGGAAGAGATCCTCCCGGACATCGTAGAGACAAGAAGGAGGTGTTGCGGATGACGAACAAGAATGGATCTTCCTAGACCCGCTGGCCTATTGGTTGATCCAACATGCGAGGGAGATTGCGGAGAGAGGGCGCCCGGGGATTTGACACTCGCCTGGCTGGAGTCTTCCTGTTCACTACGAGTGGCAATTTCATCCCTTTATGAGCATGTTTGGTACTTTCTCTGCTGTGGCATGGGCAGTCACTTGCCCCCTGCAGTGCTGGCCCACCTTACAGTTCGCTCACCACAATGAGCCTAGGCGGACGCACCTGCGGAGCTTGTTTCTGCTCCAGGTATGGATGGAAGCTCATTTAAGTTTGATTTTGCTGAGCACAACCTACCCCCTCCAGGACTTCCTTCGGAGTTCAGTGTACTGCGGCCGGGCATGGTATGAGCCGGAAGGTGAGATCAAGTGTTTGACAGCACACTTGAAGAGCAAAGAGCTTGGAGGGACTCATTTGCGTATTGGGAATGGATGAATCATCGTGAGGCCGCTGTTCACTGAGAACCATTGAGTTCAGAGCCCGCACCAGGAGGACAGAGAGTTGTGGCTGATGGAGCGGATCAGATAGTGAGGTACCAGCCACACTGGTGTCAGTGTCAGCTTGGGATCCCCGGGGAATTCCCACCTCATCCAATGCACCAATGATATTCCCCGGAAAATGAAGAGATGATGAGAAAGCATGAAGACTTGGAAGAAATATACAGTGAGCAGAAGGTGGGGCTGGCAATGCATAAAAATTCGGAGGAGTTTGGAAGTATGAGGAGTTCAATGATGGCATTTGTCCCACTGCCTTGACTTCTTTATGGCCCGTAGGCAAAGTGTTGTATCTCTCTGTTTTGAATAAGTGTAACCAAATGTGATGAATAAAAGTGAGTTATATTTGTGTTGAATTGGCTTGAGTTGTTGAATGTGTGGAGTGAAATGGCCTCAAAAAGGTCCAAAAGAGTGTGCTGTGAGGACTGAGTGCGGGGTGGTTGCGTCCACATCGACGCCGCCAAAGACTGGTCAACGTCCAGACACTGGCGCGCTCACCACTGAACAAAACTCGACGTCCACATAGGTGGCCGTCGACATTCAAATTAAGACGGCCAGACATGGTCGTTGACCACACTTCGGATCTGACATTGAAGAGACCTTGACGTCCCCATCATGGCCGTTGTCGTTACGTCCGCGGCCAGACTTGACGTCAGGAAAGTAAACGGCCAGACCTGGACGTTAAACCAGAACTGCCTTTTTTTGAACCGCGCCCTCTCCGGGCGCCATTCCGCCTTCCAAACGCCGGGAGAGGAGATAAACCCAAGAACCTTACTTGCTTCTAGAGTAGACCACGATGAGGATGAGGGAGACAAGAGCATCATCCGGGGCCCCGTCAACCGGAGGAGGAAGAAGAAGAGGTGGCTATGGCGGAGGAAGGAAGAGTGGCGGTGGAGGACGCACCGGAGGGGAAGAGACCGAGGGAGGAGATAGACGAAGGCGAAGGCTCCTCGACGGCCCAAGGTAGGCCTCTAAACCCTTGTGTATGCGTTTTTATTTGGTGAAAAGAAGGGAAAACCGGGGAAATGTCGTCGGTCAACAAGAACTTGACGGCAACATCGGTTGCCGTCGAGTTCCTCCCGGCGTCCAACCCCTTGTCGTCAAGGTGAACTTGACGGCAATGTGTTGGACGTCGATACAGGAACTACGGCCACCCCTAGACGCTGATTTAATGCAGACGACATCCCCTTGCCGCCAACTCAAAATAACGGCAATCAATGCTGACGTTAATGATCTGTGTTTTGCAGGGCAAGGGCCGAATGAGGAGTAGAGTGACTTGGGACCTGGCTGGGCATGGTACCAGGCGCTTCCAGAGGCCCAGCAGGCCCAGATAGCGAGATGGGGTTCAGACATCTCCTATCGGTACGCCCTTTTCACTTAGATGTCCCCTACTTAGAGGTCTGAGGAGAGATGGGAGGAGGATTGCAGGCATTTATCATGCCTTGGGGACCATGATACCCACATTGGAGGATGGGCTATCTGACGGGACTGCGGTTCAGGGAGAGCCAGTAGTCGGACTGGAGAGGAGGGACTATCATGACGACATTGCGGAGTTGCTGGGGCCAGAGTTTGTGGCTAGGAGGAGGAGACCGATCCGGAGCATCCTGCTCGGATCGTTGTCGGAGGCAGTTGGATGGAGGGGTAGGGAGAGAGGACCCCTAGAGACATGGATGAGTTCTATGCTGGAGTGCGGGGGGCACTGACCTAGGAGACCGGAGCGAGGAGCGCTCGTGTGGATTTTCGTCAGCTACCTCTTTGGACGCCTGCTGTTCGCGACGCAGTCATCACAGATGAACTCAAGTTCGGCTGCTGCTGAGGGACTTGGCGCAGGCGGGGATTGCATGGGGCGCCGCGATGCTGGGACACCTCTTCTCTCTCTTCCCCATAGTTCACAGCGCTCTCAGAGCACAGGGGCTTCACCCCCTTCTTAGGTACACAATTTTCTTTGAATGCTCATCAATGATTTATTACTTAAACTGCCCGACTGACATTTATGTTCCTTGCTGCCTGCAGATTTGGGGGTACACCCGCTTCCCCATGGGACTCGGGACACTGGTAGAGGGGCGCCAGACGATGGTGCCTCTCTGACGAGGTGGGAGGTGGCCCCGGACCCCAGGGACACCGACAGGAGGGTAGGGTATGTGCGGGTCGCACTTGACCACTACCCGCACGATCAGGTATGAAACCCTCAACTAGTTCTTGCATTCTTTTTCAATTACTGCTGCATTTGATGTTACTGACCAATGTTTTCTCATTCTTCTCAGGTGGTGGGATCCCATATGCGGGGAGGCGGACGCCTCACACCTGGCGGTGGCGGCGGGTCGGCCCCTGTTCGACTGCCCACCAGTCCTCTTACTGTGCCTCGGACATGTGAGGTACTGTATTTGAGCTGGTACGGACCTTGGGCTGGCACCAGCCGGCCATCGAGGTGCCTTCCCTCGGGAGAGAGGGACACTCGTTCCGGCGGTTCTTTGCCGAGGACCGGACTGGGGAGCAACCACGACAGCACAGTCGCGTACTGGCACGAGGGTGGCGAGCAGGTGGTACGAGTGACAGACCTCCCCGACAGCTCGCTTACATGGAGGACTACCAGCACGTATGCCGGGCGACTCCGGCTTGACCGGCGAGTGGTGAGTGAGACTTCTTAACTTTAAGCCTTGATGGTAAATTGCCTTATTTGATTCTAACCTTGAAGTGCATTTGGCAGATGCCGGAGTCACAGGCCATCCGCCTTTTGGAGGGGCGACTGGCCGAGCAGGAGGTGGAGCTGACGAGGCTCGGGCCGAGGTCAGGACACTGGTAAGTAACATTACCCTTGATTTTGATTTGATATTGAATTGATGACTGACCAGGGTTCTGTGAATGCAGAAGGAGGCTAGCAAGTTCGTTCGAGGCGACCTCCGGCACTCGGGGCGAGCTCTCGGCGCGGCCGCGAGAGGGGACCTCGCCGACCGCACTGCAGGACGCCCTGGACCGGGCGCAGGCTCGGGTCCAGGAGCTCGAGGAGCAGCTCGAGAATTGGGACTGAGGTAAGACACTAACTTGCACTTTCCTTTAAATGCATTGAATGTTCTAACGTGCTTGTCCTTGACATGCAGCGGCAGGAGGAGGATGGCACTCTCCAGGCACAGATGGAGTCTGCGACTGCAGCTCGAGGCGAAGATCTCTGGTCTGGAGCTGAGGTGCGTAACTTTTCTTCTTTCTTCTTCTCTAACACATGTTCATGACTGATCCTCTTTTGCTTTTGATACGCAGCGGCGGACCATGGTGACTGCCATGGAGGAGCTGAGGGATGACCGGACCCTCATGAGGGGTCGCCTTGCTCGGGCCGAGAGAGGGAGAGGTGCCGAGACAGCTCGGGCGCAGATTGCTGCAGATTACGAATTTTGAAGGACCGGGTGCTAAAGAAGCGCCGGGAGCAGCAGCGGCAGGCCCAGCAGGCGACGCCCCGCGAGGATCGCTCGGCGTTTGCCTCGCTTGACGACATCGTGTCCCTGGGGGACCCCTCCGTGGTGCGAGGAGGGGTGCAGCGACCCGGCATCGACGCGTCGAGACTCCTCTTCAGACCAGCGTCGGGAGAGAGAGGAGAGGAGGTGAGCAGCTCCCTCACAAGGCCGGCGAGGGAGCGGAGAGAGGAGTGAGGAGAGGTGCTCCAGTTGTACATCCAGGGGTATGCCCCTGTTATGACATGTACTTTGAACTTGATCATTGTAGTGGAATTTTGTGGACTTTTGCACTTGATTGGTTTTTTTTTGTTCTTGGTTCTTGCATCCTGTATCCACAACACTTAAGAAACAGTTAGTGTAGATCTGTTTTTAGCCCCTTGCCTACGATGTACCTTTCTTGAGATCTGGTCAAGGGCTAATTTCTAATCAAAGATAAGAACGTATAAAATAACTAAAGGGAAATATGCACATGCATTTTTTGTTTTTGTTTGTTTTCTTGATTTTTTGTTGTTTTTGTTTTTGATAAGAAAATAAGGAAATGTTAGTATATTACATGGTACCACTATTTTTTTTGGATTTTTTATTTTTCTAATTTTTTGGCTTTTGAAAATAAGGGAGAAAATTTGGAGAAAATATGTACAACGTGAAATATGTACATCAAAAGACTCTCTTTTTGTTGTTGTTTTTTTTTTTTGCATTTTTGATTTTTTTAGATTTTTGACTCTAAGCCACATATTCATCACATGTTGTAGTGTAGGTTTACACGATCTACTTAACCACAGAGGCCAAGAGTGAGGAGGGACGTGCATGAATTCCTTGATGTTGGACATTGCCCCTAGCCTTCTTGATATTTTCCACTACGGAGGATCTTATACATCAAATTGCCTTAGTGGAGAAATGGAAGAAGTATAAGAAAATCATGTAGGATTTGGTTCAAACTACTTTTGTTTCCAAACCGACATCTCATATCAAGCAGACTTGGTCAACCATTGTTTTCAGGGGGATTTTTCATTTTATTTCTGATTTCTGGGTGGAGGCACGTACTTTTTGCTACCTCTTGAGTTGGTCAACCTTTTTTGGGTACGTACTTTTTGCTACCCTTTTTTGACCTTTTGGCTTTTCTTTTCCCCTTTGAGGCTTGATTTAGCATTTTGCCCCCTTTGTTTTCATTAATTGCCCCTGTTTTATGGGACCTTGTCCTTTTAAATGAGAGTGGGTGGTCCCTACTCGTAGTTTGTTCCGCTTCCAGACACGACCGAGTGGGAAAAGAATAGGGGAAACACATTGACCGGATGAGACCGCCCGAGTGTACTAGTGATTTCTAGCCAAAGGGCAATATCTTAACATCGTGTGGTGTGTGATAAGCCCTACCTGACTAGTGGCCACGTGGAAGAGTAAAGAAAGTAGACCCACACCGTAACAGTGATGAATGACCGACTTGACGGACTGACTGACTGACTAGGGTAGAATTTCTTGAGGTAGACTGCATTCCAAGGGTGTTAGCTCAACTCCCTCGGCATCCACTAACCTATAAGCGTTCCCTGAGTATGCTTCTTTGACAACGAACGGACCTTCCCAATTTTCTTGCAATTGCTCCTAGGACCTGGTGCCTTTATGATTTTGCGTTTTAGGACCAATTCACCTACTTCGAATTTTCTCTCAAGAACTCTTTGGCATAAAAACGTGCAATTCTCTTGACGATAGACTTGTGCATGGTCAGCCGCTATCATTCGCCTTTCATCTAAGAGTTCAAGTTGTGCCAAAAGGCTTCCCGATTTTGATCAGGATCAAGTTCGGAATCCAATTGAACTCTAAGCGAAGGGACGAAGATCTCATATGGGAGTATCGCATCTGATCCGTATGTCAAAGCATAGGGGGTTTGCCCCGTAGGAGTGCGGACGGAGGTGCGATAAGCCCAAAGAGCTTCAACCAAGCGATCGGCCAGTCAGCATTGTGTGAGATTTGCATGTTTTCTTTATGATTTTAATGAGAGTTTTGTTAGTAGCTTCAGCTTGTCCATTACCTTGTGGATAATATGGTGATGAATGACAAGTTAATGCCATATTTACCACACATGTCGCGAAGCTCCTGTGAAGTGAATTGCGGTCCGTTGTTGGTGACGATGTCCCGAGGCACCCAAATCTTGCAAGGATGTTTGCGCTTGATGAACTTGACGACTGTTGAAGCTTTGACTTCTATGAATGCTTCTGCTTCAGCCCACTTTGTGAATACCGTGGCGGTCAGAATGAAGGACTTCTTACGGATTTCTCCGTTTCTATCCGCGAGAGGACCGACCACATCGAATGCCCACATGGCGAAAGGCCATGTGCGATGAGAGGGTGAAGAGAGAGGAAGGAGCATGAATTTTGTCACCGTGCATTGGCATTTAGCACAGTGACGGACAAAATGGCGACAATCCTCTTCCATGGTGGGCCAATAATAGTGTCTTAGCAATTTTTGGGCAATTGCTCTACCATAACAGGCCACCACATTCACTAGAGTGAGCGGCTTCAACAACATCTGAGATTCGATTTCATCAGGCAACGGAGATAGACCCCGCTGAGAGACTTTTGTACAGAATGCCACCTATGATCTTGTAACGCTCCGAGACGCGACGATGCCCGTCTATCGGCAGAGGTGGCATAATCAGGGAGGATCCTCTTTGAGAAAGTTTTCGATGTCAAAATACCAGGGATGGCCATCTTCAAGGTCAATTTCTGGCTCTTTGGAAAGCGCATGGACCCGAAGGATGGAGAAGATGCACCTGAGAGAACCACGGATCGACATGGGAAGGGACTCTTAATCTCTGACAGAGACGTTTTCAGAAGACTTTCCCAAAGGAATGGGAATGGAAGACGCGAGGGAAGCAGGGAATCTGCTAGGATATTTTGGGCCCCTAGGAGTGTGAACTAGGGTGAGCTTCCTAAACTGCAGACTACTTTTCTACCAACTCTTGGTATGGTTTCAGCTTGAGGTCCCGGGTCTGGTACTTGCTAAGAGATTGCCGGAGTATCACTGCGAATCTCCAATAATCTCTTAAACTCCTTGACTCCGAGCAATAAAGCCATTTTCAGCCCGACTAGGAGAGCCTCGTACTCACCACATTGTTTCGTGGCTCGGAAGGTTAACTGGTAAGCGTGCGGAATGACTACCCCTTCCGAGAGAGGAGGACTGCCCCTACCCACACCCTTTGAATTGAGCACCCCATCGAAGTAAAGCACCCACGAAGGTTCACCATCAATAATGGCTCCTAACTCTTCATCGGGAAAGCTTCATCAACGGGGAGTATAAAGGTATGGGGTGGGCCAAATGCTCAGCTAGGCATGCCCCCTGATTGACTTTTGGTTGACATAGGTGATATCAAATTGGTTAGGAAGCTTTGCCACCTCATCACCGCTCAGTCAGGACGGGCTTCTCAAGCAAGTACCGAATAGGGTCCATACGCGCCAGAAGTTTCACTTCATGAGCCAAGAAATAGTGCTTCAACTTCTGGGCAACCCAGACGACGGCCGCGCACGTTCTTTCCATGGCGGTGTACTTCTTTTCAGCCTCATTGAACAACTTGGATAAATAGTACCCCGCTCTCTCCTTCTTCTCGTCGTCGTATTGGGCCAAAACCGCTCCAGTTAGTCTTCTGGTTGACACATAAGCAGTAAAGGCCTGACCCGGGACCGGAGGAGCGAGAACAGGGGGATTAAAAGATAGCTCTTTAATTCATCAAAGGCCTTCTGACATTTATCATCCCAATTAAATTTCTCCTCTCCTCTAAGCATCTCGTAGAAGGGCTTACAACGGATTGAATGCTGGGAGATAAATCTCCGAATGAACTGGAGTCTGCCAATTAGCCCTCTAACTTCTCTGATATTCCTAGGAGGAAGCTGTCAATTATTGCTTTGGCCTTGTTAGGATCAATTTCAATTCCCCGCTTGCTGACTATGTAACCCAAGCAATTTCCCCGAAGAGACACCAAAGACACACTCTTGGGGTTCATCTTAAGAGTGTTTGCTCTAGACCTTGGAGAAC